>JAYMFT010366333.1:0-22236 GCA_038088735.1 Panulirus argus
AATATGGGAGTGTGTGAGAAACCAGTGGGTGATAAACCTCAATACAATAGGGGAGTGTTTGAGAAACCATTGGGGGATAAACCTCAATAGAATACGGGAGTGTAAGTAAACAGTAGGGGTTAAACCTCAATGAAATATGGGAGTGTGTAAGAAACCAGTGAGGGATAAAACTCAATACAATTTGAGAGTGTGTGAGAAAGCAGTATGTCACAATCATTAATACAATATGGGAGCTTCTCAGAAACCAGTGGGGAATAAACCTCAGTACATTGTGGGACTGTGTGAGAAAGTAGTGGAGGAAAACCTCCACTACCAGTGAGGGATAAACCTAAATACAATATGGGAGTGTGTACGAAACCAGTTGGGGATAAAGCTCAACAAAATATAAGAGTGTGTGAGAAACCAGTGGGAATAACCTCAATACAATACGGGGGTGTTTGAGAAACCAGTGGGGGAAAAACATTAATACAATATGGGAGTGTGTGAGAAACCAGTGGAGGTAAACCTCAACACAATATGGAGGTGTGTGAGAAACTAGTGAGGGACAAAGCTCAACACAATATGGAAGTGTGTGGGAAACGAGTGGGGGATAAACCTTAATAAAATATGGGAGTTTATGAAAAACCAGTTGGGGATAAACCTCATTACAATATAGGAGTGTCTGGGAAAATACTGAGGGATAAACCTAAGATATGATAGTGTGTGAGAAACCATTGGGGGACAAACCTCAATACAATCTGGGAGTTTGTGAAAAAACAGTGGGGAGCAAACCTCAATACAATATGGGAGTGTGTGAGAAACCAGTGGGGGATAAACCTCAATACAATAGGGGAGTGTTTGAGAAACCAGTGGGGGATAAACCTCAATACAATATGGGAGTGTGTGAGAAACCAGTGGTGGAAAAACCTCAATACAATATGGGAGTGTGTGAGAAACCAGTGGGTGATAAACCTCAATACAATTTAATTGTGTAAGAAACGAGTGTGGCACAAAGATCAACACAATATTGGATTTTCTGAGAATGCAGTTGGGGATAAAACTCAATACAATATGGGAGTGTGTGAGAAACCTGTGAGGGAAAAACCTTAATACAATATGGGAGTGTTTGAGAAACCTGTGTGGGGCAAACCTCAATACAATTTGATTGTGTGAGAAACCTGTGTGGCACAAACCTCAACACGATATGGAATTTTCTGAGAAACCATTGGGGGATAAACCTTAATACAATAGGGGAGACTGTGAGAGACCAGTGGGAGAAAAACCTCATTACAATATGGGAGTTTGTAAAAAAAATCAGTGGCGGACAAATATCAATAAAATATGGTAGCGTGTGAGAAACCAGTGGGTGATAAACATCAAAACAATAGGGGAGTGTTTGAGAAACCATTGAGGGAGAAACCTCAATCGAATATGGGAGTGTGTGAGAAACCAGTGGGGGAAAAAGCTCAATAGATCATGGGAATATGTGAAAAACCAGTGGGGGAAAAACCTCAAAACAATCTGAGAATCTATGACAAAACAGTGAGGCACAATCCTCAATACAATATGGGAGTTTCTGAAAAACCAGTGGGGGACACACCTCAATGCAATTTGACAGTGTTTGAAAAACCAGTGTGGCACAAACCTCATGAAAATATGGCAGTTTCTGAGAAACAAGTGGGGGTTAAACTTCAGTATAATATATGAGTATGTGAGAAACCAGTGGGGGATAAACCTCAATACAAGTTGGGAGTGTTTGAGAAACAAGTGGGGGAAAAACCTCAGTACAATATGGGAGTGTGTGAGAAATCATTGTGAGATAAACCACAGTACAATAGAGGAGTGTTAAAGAAACCAGTGGGGGATAAACCTCAATACAATATGGGTGTTTGTGAGAAACTATTGGGGAATAAACGTCAATACAATATGGGAGTGTGTGAGAAACCAGCGGGGGAAAACCTCAATTCAATATAGGAGTGTGTGCGACACCATTGGGGGTTAAACCTCAAAACAATATGAGAGTGTTTGAGAAACATATGGGCGATGAACCTCAATACAATATGAGAGTGTGTGAGAAACCAGTGCGGGAAAAACCTCAGTACAATATGGGAGGGTGCGAGATACCTGTGGGGGATAAACCTTAATACAATATGGAAGTGAGTAAGAAATCATTTGGGGATAAACTTCAGCAAAGTATGAGAGTGTGTGAGAAACCAGTGGGGAATAAAACTCAATAAAATATGGGAGTGTATGAGAGAACCAGTGGGGGACAAACCTTAATACAATTTGAGAGTGTGTGGGAAAACAGTGGGGTAAAAATCTCAATGCAATATGGGAGTTTCTGAGAAACCAGTGGGGGATAAACCTCAGTACAAAATGGGAGTTTATGAGAAACCAGGGGGGGCTAAGCTTCAATATAATACAGGAGTGTGTGAGAAACCAGTGGGGAACAAACTTCAATACAAATTGAGAGCTTTTGAAAAACCAGAGGGGCACAATCATCAATACAATATGGGAGTTTCTGAGAAACCAGTGGGGGATAAACCTCAGTACAATATGGGAGTGTGTTCGAAACCAGTGGGGGATAAACCTCAGTACAATATGGGAGTGTGTTAGAAACCAGTGGGGGATAAACTTCAATACAATATGGGAGTGTTTAAGAAACCAGTGGGGGAAATCCTTAATTCAATATAGGATTGTGTAAGAAACCACTGGGGGATAAACGTCAATACAATATAGGAGTGTGTGAGAAACTACTGGGGGAAAATATGAATTTAATATGGGAGTGTGTGTGAAACCAGTAGGGGATAAACCACAATACAATATGCTAGAGTGAAAAACCAATGGTGGACAAATTCAATACAATATGGGAATATGTGAGAAACTAGTGGGGGACAAACATCAATAGAATATGGGAGTGTGTGAGAAACCAGATGGGGATAAACTTCAATACAATATGAGAGTGTATGAGAAACCAGTGGGGGATAAACCTCAATACAATATGGGAGTGTGTGAGAAAGTAGCATGGGAAAAACCTTAGTAAAATATGGGGGTGTGTGAGAAACCAGTGGGTGATAAAACTTAATGAAATATGAGTGTGTGAGAAACCAGTGGGGGACAAACCTCAATACAATATGGGAGTGTGTGAAAAACCTATGGGGGAAAACCTCAATTCAATATTGGAGTGTCTGCGAAACCAGTGGGGTATAAACCTAAATACAATACGGGAGTGTGTGAGAAACAAGTGGGGGAAAAACCTCATTGCAATATGGGAATATGTGAGACACCAGCAGGGGATAAAGCACATTACAAAATGGGAGTTTGTGATAAACCAGTGGGGATAAACCTTAGTGCAATATAGGAGTGTGTGAAAAACCGTTGGGGGACAAACCTCAATGCAATATGGGATTTTGTGAGAAACCAGTCTAATATAAGCCTCAATGAGATATGGGAGTGCATGAGAAACCGGTGGGGGATAAACCTTAATATAATACAGAAGTGTGTGAAAAAACAGTGGGGACAAATCTCAATACGAGAGTGTATGAGAAACCAGTGGGGAATAAACCTCAATAATATATGATAGTGTGTGAGAAACCAGTGGGGGACAAACCTCAATACAATATAGGAGTGTGTGAGAAACCAGTGGGGAATAAACCTCAATAGAATATGGGAGTGTGTGAGAAAAGAGCGGGGGATAAACCTCAATACAATATGGGGGTGTGTGAAAAAGCAATGGGGGATAAACCTCAATACAATATGGGACAGTGTGAAAAATCAGTGGGGGACAAACCTCAATACAATACGGGAGTATACGAGAAACCAGTGAAGGATAAACCTCAATACAATATGGGAGTGTGTGAGAAACTAGTGGGGGACAAACCTCAATACAAATTAGGAGGGTGTGAGAAACCAGTGGGGTACAAATCTTAATACAATATGGAAGTGCGTTAAAAATCAGTGGGGGATAAACCTCAATAAAATAGGGGAGTGTTTGAGAAACCAGTGGGGGATAAACCTCAATACAATATGTGAGTGTGTGTATGGGTAGTGGGGGATAAACCTCAATACAAAATGGGAGTGTATGAAAAATCACTAGGGGGAAGAACGTCAATACAATATAGGAGTGTGTGAAAACCAGTGAGGATAAACCTCATGACAATATGGGAGTGTGTGAGAAACTAGTGGGGGATAAACCTCAGTACAATATTGGAGTGGTAAAGAAACAATATGGGAGTGTGTGAGAAACCAATGGGGGATAAACCTCAATACATTATGTGAGGGTGTGAAAACTAGTGGAGGAATGCCTTAATTCAATATAGGAGTGTGTGCGAAACCAGTGGGGGACAAAACTTAAAATAATAAGGAAGTATGTTAGAAACAAGTGGGTGAAAACCTCGTTACAATATGGAAGTGTTTGAGACGCCAGTGGGGGATAAACCACAATATAATATGGGGATGTGTGAGAAACCAGTTGGGGATAAGCCTCATTACAATATGGGAATATCTGAGAAACCACTGGGGGACAAACCTCAACACATTATGGAAGTGTGTGAGAAACCAGTGGAGGATAAACCTCATTACAGTATGGGAGTGTTAGAAAAACCAGTGGGGGACAAACCTCAATACATTATGGGAGTGTGTGAAAAACATGAGGGTGATTAACCTCAATACAATATTGGAGTGTGTAATAAACCAGTGTGCGATAAACTTCAATACAATATGGGCGTGTGTAAGAAACCAGTGCGGAACAAACCTCCATCCAGTATGGGATTGTATGAAAATTCAGTGGGGGATAAGCTTTATAACAATAAGGGCATGTATGAAAAACCAGTGGGAAAAAAACTTAATACAATATGGGAGAGTGTGAAAAACGACCTGAGGATAGACCTCAATAAAAGATGATAGTATGTGAGAAACCAGTGGGGTAAGAACCTCAATACAATATGGGAGTTTGTGAAAAACAGTGGCGGACAAACTTCGTTATAATATGGGAGTGTGAGAGAAAGTAGTGGGGGGAAAACTTCAATACAATATGGGAGTGTTGGAGAAACCATTGGGGGATAACCCTAAATACAATATGGGAGTGTGTACGAAACCAGTTTGGGATAAACCTCAATAAATTATGGGAGTGTGTGATAAACCAGTAGGGGATAAACCTCAATACAATATGGGATCTGTTACAAACCAGTGGGGGACAAACCTGAATACAATTTGATTGTTTGAGAAACCTGTGTAGCATAAACCTCATCACAATATGGGATTTTCTAAGAAACCATTAGGGGATAAACCTCAATACAATATTGGAGTGTGTGAGAAACTAGTGGGGAATGAATATCAATACAATATGGGAGTGTGTGAAAAACCAGTGGGGGATAAACATCATTACAATATGGGAGTTTGCGTACAAACATCAACACAATATGGGAGTGTTTGAGAAACCAGTGGGTGATAAAGATCAATACAATAGGGGAGTGTTTGAGGAACCATTGAGGATAAACCTCAATAGAATATGGGAGTGTGTGAGAAACTAGTGCGGGAAAAACCTCAGTACAATATGGGAGTGTGTGACAAACCATTGGGGGATAAACCTTAATACAATATGGGGGTGTCTGAAATCCAGTAGGGAGAAGCTTCAGTACAATATGGGAGTGTGTGAGAAACCAGTGGGGGATAAAACTTAATAAAATATGATAGTGTGTGAGAAACCAGTGGGAGACAAACCTCAATACAATATGGGAGTGTGTGAGAAACCAGTGGGGGAAAACCTCAATTCAATATAGGAGTGTCTGCGAAAACAGTGGGGTATAAACTTCAATGCATTATGGGAGAGTGTGAAAAACTAGTGGGGGAAAATCTCAATACAAAATGGGATTGTGTGAGAAACGAGTAGGGGATAAAGCACAATACAAAATGGGAGTGTGTGATAAACCAGTGGGGATAAACATCAATACAATATAGGAGTGTGTGAAAAACGCATTGGGGGACAAACCTCAATAAGATATGGGATTGTGTGAGAAACTAGTGGGGGATAAGCCTCAATGAAATATGGGAGTGTATGAGAAACCAGTGGGGGATAAATCTTAATACAATATGGAAGTGTGTGAAAAAAGGAGTACAAATATCAATACAATATGGGAGTGTATGAGAAATCAGTGGGGGATAAAACTCAATATAATATGATAGTGTGTGAGAAAACATTGGGGGACAAACCTCAATACAATATGGGAGTTTGTGAAAAAAAAACTTTTGCGGACAAACCTCAATAAAATATGGGATTATATGAGAAACCCACGGGGGATAAATCTCGATACAATATGGGAGTGTTTAAGAAACCAGTGGGGAATAAACCTCAATAAAATAGGGAAGTGTTTGAAAAATCAGTGGGGCATAAACCTCACTACAATATGGTAGTGTGTGAGAAAGCAATTGGGGATAAACCTCAATACAATATGGAACAGTGTGAAAAATCAGTGGGGGACAAACCTCAATACATTATGGGAGTATACGAGAAACCAGTGAAGGATAATACTCAGTACAATATGGGAGTGTGTGAGAAACCAGTGGGGGACAAACCTCAATACAAATTAGGAGTGTGTGAGAAACCAGTGAGGTACAAATCTTGATACAATATGGAAGTGCGTTAGAAACCAGTGGGGGATAAACCTCAATAAAATAGGGGAGTGTTAAGAAACGAGTGGGGGATAAACCTCAATACAATATGTGAGCGTGTGTATAACTAGTTGGGGATAAACCTCAATACAAAATGGGAGTGTGTGAGAAATCAGTAGGGAAAAACGTCAATACAGTATAGTAGTGTGTGAGAAACCAGTGAGGGATAAATCTCATGACAATATGGGAGCAGGTGAGAAACCAGTGGGGGATAAACCTCAGTACAATATTGGATTGGTAGAGAAACCAATGGGGGATTAACCTCAATACAATATGGAATTGTGTGAGAAACAAATTTGGGATAAACCTCAGTACAATATGTGAGGGTGTGAAAAACCAGTGGAGGACCTTAATTTAATATAGGAGTGTGTGCGAAGCCAGTGGGGGACAAAACAGTACAATAAGGGAGTGTGTGAGAAACAAGTGGGGGAAAACCTCATTACAATATGGAAGTGTTTGTGAAACCAGTGGGAGATAAACCACAATACACTACGGTAGTGTGTGAGAAATCAGTGGGGTATAAACCTCATTACAATATGGGAATGTGAAAGAAACCAGTGGGGGACAAACCTCAAGACATTATGGGAGTGTGTGACAAACCAGTGGAGAATTAACCTCATTACAGTATGGGAGTGTGAGAAAAACCAGTGGGAACAAACCTCAATACATTATGGGAATGTGTGTTAAACTAGTGGGTGAGGAACCTCACTACAGTATTGGAGTGTGTAATAA
The DNA here is from genome assembly GCA_038088735.1 of Panulirus argus. NCBI lineage: Eukaryota > Metazoa > Arthropoda > Malacostraca > Decapoda > Palinuridae > Panulirus > Panulirus argus. The sequence goes on from JAYMFT010366333.1 coordinate 7,381, forward strand.
ACTAGTGGGCGATAGACCTCAATACAATATGGGAATGCGTGAGAGAGCAGTGCGGAAACCTCCATACAATATGGGACTGTGTGAAAAATCAGTGGGGGATAAGCCTTATAACAACTAGGGAGTGTGTGAAAAACCAGTGGGGAGAAAATCTTAATACAATATGGGAGTGTGTGAGAAACAAGTGGGGGACAAACCTCAATACAATTTGATTGTGTGAGAAACCTGTGTGGCACAAACCTCAACACAATATGGGATTTTCTGAGAAACCAGAGCGGTATAAACCTAAATACAATATGGAAGTGTGTGAAAAACCAGTGGGGGACAAACCTCAATACAATATGGGAGTGTGTGCGAAACCAGTAAGGGAATAAATATCAATACAATATGGGATTTTGTAAAAAACAGTGTCGGAAAAACATTAATACAATATGGGAGTGTGTGAGAAACCAGTGGGTGATAAACCTCAATACAATAGGGGAGTGTTTGAGAAACCATTGGGGGAAAAACCTCAATAGAATACAAGAGTGTGTGAGTAACCAATAGGGGATAAACCTCAATAGAATATGGGAGTGTTTGAGAAACCATTGGGGGTTAAACCTCAATGCAATTTGAGAGTGAGATAACAGTGGGGCACAATCATTAATACAATATGGGAGTTTCTGAGAAACCAGTGGGGAATAAACCTCAGTACATTATGGGAGTGTGTGAGAAAGTAGTGGGCGACAAACCTCAATACAATATGGTAGTGTGTGAGAAACCAGTGAGGGATAAACCTTAATAAAATATGGGAGTGTGTACGACACCAGTTGGGGATAAACCTCAATAAAATATGGTAGTGTGTGAGAAACCAGTGGGGGATAAACCTTAATACAATATGGGATTGTTTGAGAAACCAATGGGGGAAAAATCTCAGTACAATATGGGGGTGTGTGAGAAACCAGTGGTGGTAAACCTCGACACAATATGGAAGTGTGTGAAAAACTAGTGAGGGACAAACCTCAATACAATATGGGAGTGTGTGAAAAACCAGTGGGGAAAACCTTAATAAGATATGGGACTTTGTGAAAAACCAGTGGGGGGGAAAACTCATTACAATATTGGAGCGTGTGAGAAAATATTGGGGGATAAGCCTAAATAAGATATGATAGTGTGTGAGAAACCAGTGGGAGACAAACCTCAATACAATCTGGGAGTTTGTGAAAATGTAGTGGCGGACAAACTTCAATACAATATGGGAGTGTGTGAGAAACCAGTGGGGGATAAACCTCAATACAATATGGGAGTGTGTGAGAAACCAGTGGGGATAAACCTGAATACAATTTGATTGTGTAAAATACCAGTGTGGCAGAAACCTCAACACAATATGGGATTTTCTGAGAAACCAGTGGGGGATAAAACACAATATAATATGGGAGTTTGTGAGAAACCTGTGGGGGAAAAACCTCAGTACAATATGGAAGTGTATGAGAAACCAGTGGGGACAAACCTCAATACATTTTGATTGTGTGAGAAACCTGTGTGGCAAAAACCTGAACACAATATAGGATTTTCTGAGAACCCATTTGGGGATAAACCTCAGTAAAATATGGGAGAATGTGAGAAAGCACTGGGTTAAAAACCTCAATACTATATGGGAGTATGTTAAAAAACAGTGGCGGACAAACCTCAATGCAATATGGGAGTGTGTGAGAAACCAGTGGATCATAAACCTTAAAACAATATGGGAGTGTCTGAGAAACCAATGAGGGATAAACTCAACAGAATATGGGAGTGGTGAGAAACCATTGAGGGATAAAACTCAATAGAACATGGGAGTGTGTGAGAAACCAGTTGGGGGGATAAACCTCAATACAATCTGAGAGTGTTTGAGAAAACAGCTATTCACAATCCTCAATACAATATGGGAGTGTCTGAGAAACCAGTGAGGGACAAATCTCAATGCAATTTGAGAGTGTATGTGAAATCACTGTGGCACAAACCTCAATAGAATATGGAAGTTTCTGAGAAACAAGTGGGGGATAAACCTCTATATAATATGGGAATATGTGAGAAACCAGTGGGGGATAAACCTCAATGCAAGTTGGGAGTGTTTGAAAAACAAGTGGGGGATAGACCTCAATATAATATGGGAGTGTGTGAGAAATCATTGAGGGATAAACCTCAGTACAATAGGGGACTGTTAAAGAAACTAGTGGGGGATAAACCTCAATGCAATATGGGTGTGTGAGAAAGACTATTGGGGGATTAACGTCAATACAATATGGGAGTGTGTGAAAAACCAGCGGGGGAAAACCTCAGTTCAATATAGGAGTGTGTGCGACACCATTGGGGGATAAACCTGAAAACAATATGGGAGTGCGTGAGAAACATATGGGCGATAAACTTCAACACAATTTGAGAGTGTATGAGAAACCAGAGCGGGAAACCCTCAGTACAATATGGGAGGGTGCGAGATACCAGTGGGGGATAAACCTTAATAAAATATGGAAGTGAGTAAGAAAACATTTGGGGATAAACCTCAGCAAAGTATGGGAATGTGTGAGAAACCAGTGGGTTATAAAACTCAATACAATATGGGAGTGTGTGAAAAACCAATGGGGGCCAAATCTTAATACAATTTGAGAGTGTGTGAGAAAACAATGGGTCAAAAATCTCAATGAAATATGGGAGTTTCTGAGAAACCAGTGGGGGATAAACCTCAGTAAAAAATGGGAGTGTATGAGAAACCAGAGAGGGCTAAGCTTCAAAATTGTATAGAGCGTGGGAGAAGCCAGAGGGGGACAAACCTCAATACAATTTGAGAGTGTTTGAGAAAGCAGAGGGGCACAATCATCAATACAATATGGGAGTTTCTGAGAAACCAGTGGGGGATATACCTCAGTACAATATGGGGGTTGTGAGAAACTAGTGGGGGATAAACCTCAATACAATATGGGAGTGTTTGAGAAACCAGTGAGGGAAAACCTTAATTCAATATAGAAGTGTGTGCGAAACCACTGGGGGATAAACCTCAATACAATATAGGAGTGTGTGAGAAACCAGTGGGGGAAAATCTCATTTCAGTATAGGAGTGTGAGAGAAACCAGTAGGGGGTAAACCACAATACAATATGGGAGTGTGAAAAACAAATGGTGAATAAATCTCAATACAATATGGGAATATGTGAAAAACCGGTGGGGTACAACCCTCAGTACAATATGGGAGCGTGTGAGAAACCAGACGGTGAGAAACCTCAATGCAATATGGGAGTGTATGAAAAACTAGTGGGGGATAAACCTCAATACAATATGGGAGTGTGTGAGAAACTAGAGCGGGAAAAACCTAAGTACAATATGGGAGTGTGTGAAAAACCAGTGGGGGATAAAACTTAATAAAATATGATAGTGTGTGAGAAACCAGTGGGGGAGATACCTCAATAATATATGGGAGTGTGTGAGAAATCAGTGGGGGAAAACCTCAATTCACTATAGGAGTGTCTGCGAAACCAGCGGGGTATAAACCTCAATATGATGTGGAAGTATGTGAGAAACTAGTGGGGGAAAAATCTCAATATAATATGGAATGTGTGAGGCACTATTAGGGGATAAACCACAATATAAAATGGGAGTGTGTGATAAACCAGTAGGGATAAACCTCAATACAATATAGGAGTGTATGAAAAGCCATTGGGGAACAAACCTCAATACAATATGGGATTGTGAGAAATCAGTCGCGGATAAGCCTGAATGAGATATGGGAGTGTATGAGAAACCAGTGGGGATAAACCTTAATATAATATGGAAGTGTGTGAAAAAACAGTGGGGACAAATCTCAATACACTAGGAGAGTGTATGAGAAACCAGTGGGGGATAAACCTCAATAAAATATGATAGTATGTGAGAAACCAGAGGGGGACGAACCTCAATACACCATGGGAATTTGTGAAAAAACTTTTGCGGACAAACCTCAATAAAATATTGGATTATTTGAGAAACCAGTGAGGGATAAATCTCAATACAATGAGGGAGTGTGTGAGAAACCAGTGGGGAATAAACCTCAATAAAATATGGGAATGTGTGAGAAACCAGTGGGGGACAAACCTCAATACAATATGGGAGTGTTCGAGAAAGCAATGGGGGATAAACCTCAATACAATATGGGAGAGTGTGAAAAATCAGTGGGGGACAAACCTTAATACAATATGGGAGTATACGAGAAACCAGTGTAGGATAAACCTCAGTACAATATGGGAGTGTGTGAGAAACCAGTGGGGGACAAACCTCGATACAAATTAGGAGTATGTGAGAGACCAGTGGGGTACAAATCTTAATACAATAAGATAGTGTGTTAGAAACCAGTGGGGGATAAACCTCAATAAAATAGGGGAGTGTTTGAGAAACGAGTGGGGGATAAACGTAAATACAATATGTGAGTGTGGGTATAAGTAGTGGGCGATAAACCTCAATACAAATTGGCAGTGTATGAAAAATCAGTGGGGGAAATACGTCAATACAATATAGGAGTGTGTGAGAAACCAGTAAGGGATAAGCCTCATGACAATATGGGAGTGTGTGAGAAACTAGTGGGGGATAAACATCAGTACAATATTGGAGTGGTAATAAAACCAGTGGGGAATAAACTTCAATACAATTTGGGAGTGTGTGAAAAACCAATGGGGGGTAAACCTCAATACAATATGTGAGGGTGTGAAAACTAGTGGAGGAATACCTCAATTCAATATAGGAGTGTATGCGAAACCAGTGGAGGAAAAAGCTCAGTACTATAAGGAAGTGTGTGAGAAACAAGTAGGGGATAAACCACAATACAATATGGGAATGTGTGAGAAACCAGTGGGAGATAAACCTCATTACAATATGGGAATGTGAGAAAAACCAGTGGGGGACAAACCTCAACACATTATGGGTGTGTTTGAGAAACCAGAGGAGGATACAACTCATTACAGTATGGGAGTGTGAGAAAAACCAATGGGGGACAAACCTCAATACATCATAGGACTGCGTGAAATACATGTGGTGATAAACCTCAATACAATATTGGAGTTTCTGATAAACCAGTGGGCGATAAACATCAATAGAATATGGGAGTGTGTAAGAAACCAGTGCGGAACAAACCTTCATTCAGTATGAGACCCTATGAAAAATCAGTGGGGGATAAGCCTTCTAACAATATGGGAGTGTGTGAAAAAATCAGTGGGAAAAAAAACCTTATACAATATGGAAGTGTATGAGAAACCAGTTGGGGATGAACCTCAATAAAAGATGATAGTGTGTGAGAAACAAGTGGGGTAAGAATCTCAATACAGTATGGGATTTTCTGAAAAACATTGGCAGACAAACCTCAATATAATATGGGACTATGTGAGAAAGTACTGGGGGACAAACCTCAATACAATATGGGAGTGTGTGAGAAATCAGTGGGGGATAACCCTAAATACAATAGGAGAGTTTGTACGAAACCAGTTGGGGATAAACCTCAATAAATTAGGGGAGTGTGTGAGAAACCAGTGGGGGATAAACCTGAATACAATATAGGACTGTGTGACAAACCAGTGGGGGACAAACCTCAATAAAATTTGATTGTGTCAGAAACCTCTGTGCCACAAACCTCATCAAAATATGGGATTTTCTGAGAAACCACTGGGGAATAAACCTCAATACAATGTGAGAGTGTGTGAGAAACCAGTGGGGGATAAACCTCAATACAATTTGGGAGTGTCTGAGAAACCAGTGGAGGATAAACATCAATACAATATGGGAGTTTGTTGAAAAAGCAGTGGCGGACAAACATCAGCACAATATGGGAGTGTGTGAAAAACCAGTGGGTGATAAACATTAATACAGTAGGGGAGTGTTTGAGAAACCCTTAAGGGATAAACTTCAAAACAATATGGGAGTGTGTGAGAAACTAGTGCGGGAAAAACCTCAGTACAATATAGGAGCGTTTGAGAAACCACTGGGGGATAAACCTTAATACAATATGGGAATGTGTGAAAAACCAGTGGAGAGAAACCTCTATACAAAATGGGAGTGTGTGAGAAACTAGTAGGGGATAAAACTTAATAAGATATGATTGTGTTTGAGAAACCAGTGGGAGACACACTTCAATACAATATGGGAGTGTGTGAGAAACCAGTGGGGGAAAACCTCAATTCAGTATAGGAGTCTCTGCGAAAACAGTGGGCTACAAACTTCAATACAATATGGGAGCGTTTGAAAAACTAGTGGGGGAAAAATCTCAATACAATATGGGATTGTGTGAGAAACCAGTAAGGGATAAAGCACAATACAAAATGGGAGTGTATGATAAACCAGTGGGGATAAACCCCAATACAATATAGGAGTGTGTAAAAAACCAATGCGGGACAAACGTCAATACCATATGGGATTGTTTGAGAAACCAGTGGGGGATAAGCCTCAATGAAATATGGGAGTGTATGAGAAACCAGTGGGGGATAAACCTTAATACAATAGGGAAGTGTGTGAAAAAAAAAAAAAATGAGTACAAATCTAAGTACAATATGGGAGTGTATGAGAAATCCTTGGAGGGAAAACCTCAATAAAATATGATAGTGTGTGAGAAAACAGTGGGGGACAGACCTCAGTACAATATGGGAGTTTATGAAAAAAACTTTTGTGGACAAACCTCAATGAAATATGGGATTATATGAGAAACCAGTGGAGGATAAATCTCAACACAATATGGGAGTGTGTGAGAAACCAATGGGGGATAAACCTCACTACAATATGGAAGTGTGTGAGGAACCAGTGGGGAATACACCTCAATACAATATAGGAGTGTGTGAGGTACCAGTGGGGGATAAACCTCACTACAATATGGGAGTGTGTGAGGAGCCAGTGGAGTTTAAACCTCAATACAATATGGGAATGTGTGAGGAACCAGTGTGGGATAAACCTCAATGCAATATGGGAGTATGTGAGAAACCAGTTGGGGATAAACTTGAATACAATATGGGAGAGTGTGAGGAACGAGTGGGGGATAAACCTCATTACATTATTGGAGTGTATGAAGAACCAGTGGGGTATAAACTCAATACAGTATGGGAGTGTTTGAGGAACCATTGCTGATAAACCTTAATGCAATATAGGGATGTATGATAAACCAGTTTGAAATAAACCTCTATACAATATGGGAGTGTTTGAGGAACCAGTGGGTATAAACCTCAATACAATATGTGAGTGTGTGAGGAAAAAGTGGGGGATAAACATCAATACAATATGGGAGTGTGTGAGGAACCAGGTGAGTATAAACCTCAGTACAGTTTGGGATTGTGTGAGGAATCAGTGGGGGATAAACCTCAATACAATATGAGAAAGTGTGAGGAACCGATGGGGGATAAACCTCTACACAATATGGGAGTGTGTTAGGAACCAGTGAGGGAAAGAACTCAATACAATATGGTAGTGTGTGAGGAATCAGTGGTGGATAAACCTCAGTACAATATGGGAGTGTGTGAGGAACCAATGGGAGATAAACTTCACGATAATATGGGAGTGTGTGAGGAACCAGCGGGGTATACACCTCAATACAATATAGGAGTGTGAGAGGTACCAGTGGGGGATAAACCTCAATACAAAATGGGAGTGTGTGAGGAGCCAGTGGAGTTTAAACCTCAATACAATATGGGAGTGTGTGAGGAGCCAGTGGGAGATAAACCACAATACAATATAGGAGTATGTGAGAATCCAGTGGGGGATACACCTCAATACAATATTGGAGAGTGTGAGGAACGAGTGGGGGATAAACCTCAATACATTATGGGAGTGTGCGAGGAGCCAGTGGGGGATAAACCTTAATACATTAATGGAGTGTGTGAAAAACCAGTGTGGTATAAACCTCAGTACAATATGGGAGTGTGTGAGAAACCAGTGGGGGGCAAACCTCAATATAATATAGGAGTGCGATAGGAACCAGTGGGGAATAAACCTGAATAAAATATGGTAGTGTGTGAGGAACCAGTGGGGGATTAACCTCAATACAATATGGGAGTGTGTGAGGAACCGTCGGTGATAAACCTTAATATATGGGAGTGTGTGAAAAATCAGTTTGGAATAAACCTCAATACAATATGGAAATGTTTGAGGAACCAGTGGGGTATAAACCTCAATGCAATATGTGAGTGTGTGAGGAAACAGTGGGGGATTAACATCAATACAATATGGGACTGTGTGAGGAACCAGGTGAGTACAAACCTCAATGCAATATGGGAGTGTGTGACGATTAAGCGGGGGATAAATCTCAGTACATTATGGGAGTGTGTGAGGAACCAATGGGGTATAAACCTCAATACAATATGAGAGTGTGTGAGGAAGACGTGGGAGATAAACCCTATTACAATATGGGTGTGTGTGAGGAAGGAATGGGGTATAAACCTCAATACAATATGGGAGTGTGTGAGGAGCCAGTTGGGGATAAACCTCAATAGAATATGTGAGTGTATGAGGAACCAATGGGGGATAAACCTCAATACAATATGGGAGTGTGTGAGGAACCAGCGGGGGATAAACCTGAGTACCATATGGGAGTGTATAAGAAACCAGTATGAAATATACCTCACTATAATATGGAAATATGTAATGCGACAAAAGGGGAAAATCCTCAGTACAATATGGTAGTGTGTGAGGAATCAGTGGTGGATAAACCTCAATACAATATGGGAGCGTGTGAGAAACCAGTGAGGGATAAATCTCAAAGCAATATATGAGTTTGTGAGGAACCAGTGGGGTATAAACCTCAATATAATATAAAAGTGTCTGAGGAATCAGTGTGAGATGAAACTCAATACAATATGGGAGTGTGTGAGGAACCAGTGGGGTATAAACCTCAGTACAATATAGGAGTGTTTCAGGAATCAGTGGGGGTATAAACCACAATACAAAATGGGAGTGTTTAAGGAACCATTGGGGAATAAACCTTAATACAATATGGGAACGTGTTAGAAACCAGTGGGGTATAAACCTCAATACAATATGGGAGTGTGTGAGGAGCCAGCGAGGTGTAAACCCCAGTACAATATGATAGTGTGTGAAGAACTAGTGAGGGATAATCCTCAATACAATATGGGAGTGTGTGAGGAAACATTGGGGGATAAACTTCAATATAATAAGGGAGTGTGTGAGGAACCAGTGGGGGATAAACGTCAGTACAATATGGGAGTGTGTGAGGAACCAGTGGGAATAAACCTCAATACAATATTGGAGTGGGTGAGGAACCAGTGGGTATAAATCTCAATACAATATAGGAGTGTGTGAGGTACCAGTGGGGGATAAACCTCAATACAATATGGGAGTATGTGAGGAACCATTAGAGTATAAACCTCAATACAATATGGGAACGAAAGAAGAACCAGTGGGGGATAAACCTCAATACAATATGGGAGTATGTGAGAAACCAGTGGGGGATGAACCTCAATACAATATGGGAGTGTGTGAAGAACCAGTGGATTATAAACCTCAATATAATATGGGATTGTTTGAAGAACCAGAGGGGGATAAATCTCAATACAATGTGGGATTGTCTAAGGAACCAATGGGGAATGAAACTTAATACATTATGGGAGTATGTGAGGAACCAGTGGGGCATAAACCTCAAAACAATATGGGAGGGTGCGAGGAACCAGTGAGGGGAAAACTTCAATACAATATTGGAGTGTGTGATGAACCAATGGGGTATAAACCTCAATATAATATTGGAGTGTTTGAGGAACCAGCGGGGGATAAACTTCAATACAAAATGGGAGTATGTGAAGAACCAGTGAGGGATAAACCTCGATACAATATGAGAGTGTGTGGGGAACCAGTGGGGGATAAACCCCAGTACAATATGGGAGTGTGTCAGGAACCAGTGGGGGATTAACCTCAATACAATATGGGAATGTGTGAGGATCCATCGGGGATAAACCTCAATACAATGTGGGAGCGTGTTATAAACCAGTTTGGAATAAACCCCAATACAATATGGGAGTGTGTGAGGAAACAGTAGGGTATAAACCTCAATATAATATGGGAATATGTGAGGAAACAGTGGAGTATAAACTTCAATACAATATGGGAGTGTGTGAGGAGCCAGTTTAGTATAAACCTCAATACAATATGGGAGTTTCTGACGAACAAGCGGGGGATAATCCTCAATGCAATATGGGAGTGTGTGACAAACCATTGGGGTATAAACGTCATTACAATATGGGAGTATGTGAAGAAAAGGTGGGGGATAAACCTCAATACAATATGGGAGTGTGCGAGGAAGGAATGGGGTATAAACCTCAATACAATATGGGAGTGTTAGAGGAACAAGTGGAGAATGAAACTTAATACAATATGGAAGGGTGTGAGGAACCAATGGGGGATAAACCTCAATACAATATGGGAGTGTGTGAGGAACCAGTGGGGGATAAACCTCAATACAATAAGGGAGTGTGTGAATAAACAGTGGGGGATAAACCTTGATACAATATGTGAGTGTGTGAGGAGCCAGTGGGAAATAAAGCTCAGTGCAATACGGGAGTTTGTGAGGAACCAGTGGGGGTTAAACCTCAAGACAATATGATAGTGTGTGAAGAACCAGTGGGGGATAACCCTTAATACAATATGAGAGTGTGAGGAACCACTGGAATATACACCTCATTACAGTATGAGATTGTGTTAGGAACTAGTGGGGGACAAACATCTCTACAATATGGGAGTGTGTCAGGAACCAGTGGTGGATAAACCTCAATACAATATGAGACCGTGTGAGAAACCAATGGGAATTAAACCTCAATACAATATGGGAGTGTGTGAGGAACCAGTGGGGCATAAACCTCAATACAGTATGGGAGTGTTTGAGGAACAAGTGAGGTATAAACCTGAATATAATATGGGAGCGCATGAAAAACCAGTGGGGGATAGGCCTCAGTACAATATGGGAGTGTGTGAGGAGCCAGTGGAGGATAAATCTCAATACAATATGATAAAGTGTGAGAAACCAGTGGGGTATAAACCTCAGTACAATATGCGACTGTGTGAGAAACCAGTGGGGGATAAACCTCTACACAATATGGGAGTGTGTGAGAAACCAGTGGGGAAAAATCCTCATTACAATATGGGAGTGTGTGAGGATCCAGTGAGGGATACACCTCAGTGCAATATGGGAGTGTGTGAGGTACCAGTGGGGTATAAACCTGAATACAATATGGGAGTGTATGAGGAACCAGTGGGGGATAAGCCAGAATACAATATGGGAGTTTGTGAGTAACCAGTTGGGGATAAACCTCATTACAAGATGGGAACGTGTGAGGAACCAGCCGGGGATAAAAATCAATACAATATGGGAGGGTGTGAGGAAGCAATGGTGGATAAACCTTAATACAGTATGGAAGTGAGCGAGGAAACAGTGGGGATAAACCTCAATACAAAATGGGAGTGTGTGAGGAACAATTGGGGGATAAACCTCAATACAATATGGAAGTGTGTGAGGAACCAGTGGGGGATAAACCTCAATACAATATGGGAGTGTTTGAGGATCTAATAGGGTATAAACCTCAATACAATATAGGAGTGTGTGAGGAACCTGTGACTGATAAACCTCGATACAATATGGGAGTGGGTGAGGAACCATTGAAGTTTAAATCTCAATACCATATACGAGTGTGTGATTAACCAGTGGGGTAAAAACCTCAATACAACATGGGAGTGGGTGAGGAACCAGTTTAGTATAAACGTCAATACCATATACGAGTGTGTGAGGAACCAGTGGGGTATAAACCTCACTACAATATGGGAGTGTGTGAGGAACCAATGGGGGCTAAACCTTAATACAATATGGGAGAATGTGAGAAACCAGCAGGGGATAAACCTCAATACAATATGGGATTGTGTGAGAAAAACAGTGGGGGGTAAACCTCAATACAATATGGGAGTGAGTGAGGAACCTGTGGGGGTATAAACCTCAATAAAATATAGGAGTTTGCGAGGAGCCATTGGGGGATAAACCTTAATACAATATGGGAGCATGAGAGAAACCAGTGGGACATAAATTTCAATACAATATTAGAGTGTGTGAGGAACCAGTGGGGGATAAACTTTGATACAATATGGGAGTGTGTGAGGAACCAGTGGGGGATAAACCTCAGTACAATATAGGAGTGTGTGAGGAAGCAGAGGGGTATAAACCTATATACAATATGAGAGTGTGTGAGGAAGATGTGGAGGATAAACCTCAATACAGTATGGGGTGTGTGAGAAACGAATGGGGTATAAACATCAGTACAGTATGGGAGTGTATGAGGAGCCACATGAGGTAAACCTCAATACGATATGGGAGTGTGTGAGGAAGACGTGGGGGATAAACTCAATAAAATATGGGAGTGTGTGAGGTACGAGTTGGTAATAAACCTCAATACTATATGGGAGAGGTCGACGAAACATTGGGGGATAAATCTCAATACAATATGGGAGTGTATAAGGAACCAGTGTGGGATTAACTTCAGGATAGTATGATAGTGTGTGAGGAGCCAGTGGGGGATGAACCTCAATACAATATGGGAGTGTGAGGAACCAGTGGGGTATACACCTCAATACAATATTGGAGTGTGTGAGGAGCTAGCGCGGGATAAACATCCATACAATATGGGAGTGTGTGAGGAACTAGTGGTGGATAAACCTAAAAACAATATGGGACCGTGTGAGAAACCAGTGGTGATTGAACCTCAATACAATATGCGAACGTGTGAAAAAGCAGTGGTGCATAATCCTCAATACAAAATGGGAGTGTGCGAGGAACGAGTGGGGGATAAACCTCGGTACAATATGGGAGCGTGTGAAAAACCAGTGGGGGATAAACCTCAATGCAATATGGGGGATGAGTGAGGAACTAGTGGTGGATAAACCTCAATACACTATGCGAAAGTGTGAGACACCAGTGGGGTATAAACCTCAGTACAATATGTGAGTGTTTGAGGCACCAATGGGGGATAAACCTCAATACAATATGCAAAGGTGTGAGAAACCAGTGGGGGATAAACCTCAATACAAAATTGGAATGTGGGAGGATCTAGTGGGGTATAAACCTGAATACAATATGGTAGTGTGTGAGAAACCAATGGGAATAAACCTCTATACAATATGGGAGTATGTGATGAACCAGCGGGGGATAAACCACAGTACAATATGGGACCTTGTTATAAACCACTGGGGAATAAACTTCAATACAATATACGAACGTGTGAGAAACCAGGGGGGCATAAACCTCAATACAACATGGGAGTGTGTGTGGAACCAGTGGGGGTACACCTCAATACAATATGGGATCTTGTGAAAAACTACATTGGGATAAACCTCAATACAATATGGGAGTGTTTGAGAAACCAGTGAGGGATAAACCTCAATATAATATGCGAAAGTGTGAGAAACCAGTGGGGTATAAACCTCAATATAGTATGGCGGTGTGAGGCATCAGTGGAGGATAAACCTTAATACAATATGGGAGTGTGCGAGAAACCAGTGAGGTATAAACCTCTATTCAATATGCGACTGTGTGAGAAACCAGTATTGGATAAACCTCTAGACAATATGGGAGTGTGTGAAAAACCAGTACGGGGAAAACCTCAACACAATATTGGAGTTTGTGAGGAACCGATGGGGTATAAACGTCAATACAATATGGGAGTATGTGAAGAACCAGTGGGGGATAAACCTTAATACAATATGGGAGTGTGCGAGAAACCAATGGGGTATAAACCTCTATACAATATATGACTGTCTGAGAAACCAGTGTGGGATAAACCTCAAAACAATATGGGAGTGTGTGAGAAACCAGTGCGGGAAAAACCTCAATACAATATGGAAGTTTGTGAGGAACCGATGGGGTATAAACGTCAATACAATATGGGAGTATGTGAGGAACCAGTGGGGGATAAACCTCAATACAATATTGGAGTGTTTGACGAACCAGTGGGGCATAAACCTTAATACAATATAGGAGTGTGTGAGGAACCAATTTGGGATAAACCTCAATACAATATGGGATTGTGTGAGGAACCAGTGGGGGATAAACCTCAGTACAATATGGGGATGTGGGAAGAACCAGTGGGGGATAAACATCAATACAATATGGGAGTGTGTGAGGAACCAATGTGGTTTAAACCTCAATAGAATATGGGAGTGTGTGAGGAACGTGTTGGGGATAAACCTCAGTACAATATGGGAGTGTGTGCGGAACCAGTGGGGCATAAACCTTAATACAATATGGGAGCGTGTGAGAATCCAGTGGGGATAAACCTCAATACAATATAGGAGTGTGTGAGGAACCAATTTGGTATAAACCCAATACAATATGGGAGTGTGTGATAAACCACTGGAGTATAAACCTCATTACAGTATAGGAGTGTGTGAGGAACCAGTGGGGAATAAACTCAATACAATATAGGAGTATGTGAGGAATCATTGGGGAATAAACCTTAATACAATATGGGAGCGTGTGAGATACCAGTGGGGATAAACCTCAATACATTAAGGGAGTGTGTGAGGAAACTGTGGGGTATAAACTTCAATACAATATAGGAGTGTGTCAGGAACTAGTTGGGTAGAAACCTCAATACAGTATGGGAGTGTGTGAGAAACCATTGAGGGATAAACCTTAATACAATATGGGAGCTTGGGAGAAACCAGTGGGGGATAAACTTCAATACAATGTGGAAGTGTGTGAGGAACCAGTGGGGTAAAAACCTCAATATAATATGGAAGTGTGTGAGGAAACAGTAGGGGATGAACTTCAGCACAATATGGGAGTGTGTGAGGAAGCAGTGTGGTATAAACCTCAATACAATATTGGAGTGGATGAGGAACCAGCGGGGGATAAGCA
>JAYMFT010366344.1:0-22235 GCA_038088735.1 Panulirus argus
CTCTCTCTCTCTCTCTCTCTCTCTCTCTCTCTCTCTCTCTCTCTCTCTCTCTCTCTCTCTCTCTCTCTCTCACTTATCTGATCTCTATAGATTCATATTTATGTTTATTTCTTTGATATAGGAAAAAAAAATTCCGTGATAATACTTTATGATTTGAAATTGATATACGATGATCATCGACTAAACGCAATATCCAGCTGATATCCTCTTGATAGTAACAATTTTCATGCTATTCAAAAAAGTTCCTAACAACATGACTGGAAGGGGAAATGGTTTTCGCAGGATTGATTGGCTGACTAGTTGGGCTTGTGATTATTAAGGCCGTTAGCGTCAAGTTATAATCACTAATCGTAGATCTTGGGCACCTTCATTAGATGCTCAAGATAATTCTAAGACCGTACACGCCCTCACTGCATGTACGGCCTTTATTTTTACAGGTCATAGGGAGTGGAAACTTTTGGAGGCAGCCTTCAAATAAGTTAAACATTATTATTTCTTCAAGGAGACGGTGATTTTAACGAAATGCACATATACATGATCGATATTTTGCAGAGTTGCATATAGCAAATCAAGACATAGTGACATTTAATCGCGATTAATAACAAACCTGACAAGAAGACAGTGTTGCTCACCGACTTCTATAGTTAGCTTTTTAATATTAACCGTTTTCTATGTTCCTTTCAAGACTCGAGAGAACCGGAGGTCCTCCCGCCACGGCAACTGAGCCAGATGGTGGAAGAGTTTTACTTGGGGGAGCCCGGGCGACAGATGGCGGTAAGTATGAAGCTATTTCATTGACTAAGATAATGTGGTTAATATTGGTTCACTGTCTTACTGTATCTAGTACAAGTTAGTCAGGGTAAAAGGGTGGAGAACGACAGCAAGAACGTAGCGTTAGCAGTATGTGTTAAGACTTGCAAGTAGTTGTAGACTTGTCGCCCACTGACGGGGAATTACCTCAACTCCGGCAGCGGCAGGAGGGTGGCGCGTGTGGAGTGGAGGTGGTGAGGCTCCTGCGGGGCCTGGGCTGGATGGAGCGCCAGCTCTCCTCCAGCCGGCACATCCGCCTCCTCCACACGTACATGGACAACCAGCAGCAGAGGAAGCAGGAAGCCAACCCCAGGAGAGGTGAGACCACACTCTTTGACCTGTTCCTCTCTCCCGCTCGGGCGACGTCGTGACTTGGGCTGAAGGGAACCTCTGCTTCTAGACGAGTGTGTGTGTGTGTGTGTGTGTGTGCAGGACTGCTGAGGACATGATGTTTGAGGGAATTGAAAGGCGAAAGAAGGACAAATGTGTGCATGACATATGTGGTCACAGCAGGTGAGGGCGTGACAAGGAGTGACGTGACAGATGAGGGCATGACACTGGGTGGACATGACATGTTTTGGCTAGCAAGTGTTTGGGGTAAATCAGGAGGAGTGTTCATAGTGCGAGGGACGTGACAGACGAGTGGCATGACAGGTGTAGGAGGAGGAGGGCAGTCAAGAGGTGAGGGACACGATGAGTGTGTTCATGCCAAGCCTTTATTCGCCCCTGCAGAAGGAGGCGAGTGGCAGCAGGGGACAAGCGAGGGCTGCCGGGCTGAGCTGCTGTGGGACTTCTCGTGTGAGGTCACCCGAGGCTGCAGGGTCAACGACGTCACCTTCTGCAGCAACTCCCCCGTCAGTAGCGCTAAATACTCTTGTTGTGAATCTCAGATATTTAAGAACCTGTCTCTTCTATGTGTCTGGTTATGATTATATTACCCCCTTGGGTTTACATTCATTAAATTATCTAATTTAGTCCTTTATATTATCACTTATTCATTTACTCATCCACTGATTTACGAAGTTTTTTACGTTCGGATGACGAGTGTATGCCCTCGAGCAGGAATGCGTAACTCCGGGTTCTGTTGCAGTGGTTGGTGCTGGCGGCGTACGGGCGCCCGACCTTCACGGGTCACAGCGGGGGCTTCCTCTGTGGCTGGAGCGCCAAGAGGATAGGTCAGCCGGAGATCAGGTCAGCACAGCACCTCACTGAGGCCAAACGGTAGAACTCAGTTCAGTGTGTCAGTGGTTAAGATTTACAGACAGATTTCAGGTCGGTGACAGAGTCCAGGTGAGTGCCACTGCTTAGGACCGTGTTCCTGTCAAAGCTTAGCTCAGGGTCGAAGCGTAGAACATAGTCACATCTCTCGTCAGCTTAAGCAGTCAGTAAAGCTTAGGTTAACTCTGTAACTCATTACGGTGGGTGGAAAAGTTCATATTTGCTACAGTTCACTCCATGACAAGAACTTGGATCATTTCCAGAGCTTAATCCGGTACCACAGATTAGACCAGTACCGGTTGACAGATCACTCCAAAAAGCTCAGGTCTGTGCAAAAGCTCATTTCAGTGCCAGAACTTGGGTCAGTGCTGTGACTCAGCTTAAATCGCTGCTGGGACATCCCCTGGGATTTTGGGAGCCTCCTGTGAGATGGAGCAGTGAGGCAGTTTCTAATCGAGTGAATGGTTGTGCTTCATCGACTGTTAAATGCTACAATAGATATAGTATTCTCCGCCCTATCCCCAGGCTACCCCAGCTGAAACCAGCAGTATTCCCCGTCCTGTCCCCAGGCTGCCCCAGCAGGCATAATCAGTACTCCCTTGGCTCCTCCTACAGGCAAGAATAATAGCCCCTGCCCCTACCCCAGGCTCTCTTCCTCTACTGGAACTAGCAGTAATCTCCCGTCCCCAATCCCCAGGCTCCCCCTGCCGGGACCAGCCACTGTGATCAGCTCCTGCCCCACTGCACCCCAGCTTTGCTGTGTGGCTTTACTGGACGGCACTCTGCTGGTGTACCAGCTGGACACCCCGACCCCACAGCTGGTCATGGACACCAGGTGAGTTGACCAACTAAACAGCTATGGCTCCTCCGACAGAGGGGTCTGTGAAAATATACATCGCAAAAGAATAGATAAATTCATGTAATACTTGCGACAAGTTGATGTCAAATTAAGATCCACACGACGCAATGGTAGTGTGACTGTCAAAACATGTCTCTCTCTGTCTCTCTCTCTCTCCGTCTCTGTCAGCGGAAGTATGCACAAGCAGTGTGCCCCCGTCTGGTCGGTGGAGTGGCGACAGACCTACCACAGCCTGGCGCCCCCACCACCAGCGGACGACTTGACTAGCCCACCTCCCGAGGAGGACGACTCTCCTGCTGATGTCGTCTCTACCGTGCCCGACCAGTCTGACGACGCTACCGGGGAGGCCAACACCAGTCCTGTCCAGCAGGATGGTTCCCGCCGTGACCTGACCACATCATCAACCCAGGTACGGTGATGGATATCTGTCTATATATCTAGTTTTCTGTCTACCTCTCCATATCTGTCTATCTATCTGTTTTGCTCTAAGTGAAGCTAAGCTCAGGGGGAAGAATTGTTTGGGAGTGGAATGTCCTCAGGGTAAAGCCAGGGGTTGATGTGAGGGCGAGGACAAGGATGGTGAGTGGCACTTCTGACGAAGGAGTCGTCGTGCGAGCGTATCGAAGAGCGTATGTAAGTGAACCCCAGAGACTGATGTGGGTGAGAAAGGAAGCAGCTCACGAGGGATGGGTGATTGTGAGACGTGCACGGGGGAAAATGTGAATGTGCTGAGAGGAGCAGCTGACGATGGGATATCCGACCATTCTGGGTGGAGGCGAAGATGAAAAGTTGCAGTGGCTTCAGGAAAAGTAGGGAATGACATTGGTGGGTAGACGATGATGATGGCAAAAATGGGTATGTTTGATGTCACAGCAGTCCCGACGGTGCTGTGTGGACGGACGCGAGTCTAGGGCACTAGATCCAAGAGCAAGGAAGAGGGTGAATGTGTTGGGAATGAAATGAGTGAGGACAACAGGAGGTGTGAGGAGGGTTAATCGTGTAAAGTATGACAGTGTGTGAGAGAGAGGTTTAGTAGTGAGCGGAGTATGACTGAGAGAGTTTGAAAAGGGGTGCTTAAAATAATTTAGACATATGGAGAGAATGGGTGATAAGAGACGGACTAAGAGGACATATACGTTTCAGAAGTGGAGGGAGTAAAGGCAAGAGGGAAACCCAAGAAGGAGGCGGAGATGTACTGAAAGATGCTTTGGGTTATCGCCGTCTGATCCAGAAGGAGGGAAAGAGACGGGCGTGAGACAGAGAGAGAGAGAGAATTAGAGCGATGTGTTATACGTGCTGTCTGTAGGCTGAACCAGAGCACATGAAGTGGTCAGGGAAAACCACAGGAGAGTCTGTGTAGCTTGGCTGTGGCTATGGGCGGAGTTCTGGTTTCTGTACATCGAGAAAGTGGATATGAGAAAATCAGGTTGTTTTTCGCCTCCAAAAATCATGGAATAGGAACTATTCCCTTAACCTCGGAAGGCAGAAATGATTTCAGTTATGGAATACATTCCCGAGCTCTTAAGGAAGAATATACACGTCCCTCTGTTGTGAGAAAGCCACACCAGTCCGTGAAGACCTGTCGGACCCCCAAATGACAAAGTTTTGAGAACGCTAATGAGGCCTTGCTTCCGCAGCAGGAGGAACGGGCGTTGGGTAGCCATGCTCTGGTCTCCGCCTCAGAGGACGGCACCGTCAAGGAGTGGATCTTCACCAGCGGCAGGATCACAAGGTGCACCAGTAAGTGACCCAAAGACGTAGCTCTGACCTTGACACGGCTAGAGAGGAGAGCGGGAGAGAGGAAACTGACCATGCACTTGCTTTAGTAACATACTCAGATACGGTGCACTGAAACTGCCTTCTCAAAAGTATAGATTAAATTTTCCGAGTCAACGAGAAACACTAAATTCTAGATTCATGATGGTACCTTTTTCCCGACATGACAGTCTGTAAGTCACATGACCGAGCGCAGCCGTACAGTATGTCTCGTGTCCAACACTTAAGTCCCAGGACTAAACATATGCCACTTTGCACTTAACATCAGCTAAGCTTTCGCCCAAACACCACAGTACTGAATACGTGCATACCCACACACACACACACACATATGATGTATGTTTCCTCTTTCTATCTCACGCACAAGTAACCTCTCTTTTTCATTATCTTTCGTTATCCATCCATCTACATCCAGGTGTTTAAAACATTGGCCTTAAGTCATCCTCGTCACATCCAGTAACTGAAGTTTTCACACCTCGTCTCGACACATGGACCGTTTGAACACACCCACAGCCTCCCACACAATACAGTGTCCCTCCTGAATGTCATCTTTCGTTACTTCAGCCAGTAAACCAAAGTGCACCAGATGTGCAAGGGGTATGACACGTAACCTGGCCCACCTGCTGGACAATTTGTACCACTGTATTTGCTGTTGGTTGACCTACAAGTCCCGTATCTTCAGTCTTGGTGAGGAGGTTGACATAAGAACCCATCCTACGTATCCTGAGTGTGTCATAAGATCAGAAGGTCAAAGGGTAAGTGTCATGTGTTGATATTCAGGGATATATAGTCATTCTGGATCAAGTTACTCATGTCCATATCTCCATATGGACTGGCAAGGAAGACTGACACCTTTGGGTTGAAGATTCTGCAGTAATGAATTAAGACTGAAGTTTAGCTCCACTCTGTCTGGCTTCGCTGGGTCAGAATGTCAAGGGTAGCCGTATGATAAGGGTGTACATCTAGTGTGCTTAGTGCTGGGTTAAGGATCTGGTAGGAATAAACACCCTACGAACCACAACTCCCTCGGAACCCTGTGTAATCAACCCGTGCTTCGAGCGCTGTTTCAGAAGCAACGAAGCCTCACTGATTCATTGTCTCACTCTCGCTTGCAGCTCTGATGAGGGTGTGTCTGCCGCCCTGGGTGTCCCTGGAGATCGCCGGCGGGATCCAGGTAGTTCTGCAGCAGCAGCAGGAGCAGCAGCAGGATGGGGAGAGAGACCCTAAGGGCGGCCGTGGGGGTGGCATGGGAGGGCTGTGGGGGACGGGAGGCCGCGCCCAGCTCCTGCCGGAGAGCGTCCCCGCCACGGCCCTCAGGTTCCGTCCGGGAGACCCTACCTCCTACCTCGTGGGCACCGTCGCTGGACACCTCCTCCTGGTATGTGTGGAGTCACCTATATGTACTGTACGGGGAGGGAGCTCCACACTCCTATGGCGCCATTTGTATTGTACTGGGAGGGAGGACTTGTACGCTCGTGAGGCCATTCTCTTGCGTAAACTTTATAGATGCGCATTTTTTTTTTTTGAGTATAGGTGTGTGTGTGAGCATGCGTTAGTCTATGTCAGGATCTCTATTGTCTGTTGCGTTCGCGTATCAGTGTTTGTGTGTGTGTGTGTGTGTGTGTGTGTGTGCAGTCGCCACCGTGTGTGTGTGTGTGTGTGTGTGTATATATGTATGTATGTGTGTGTCTGTGTCTGTTCTCTGATTTTCCACCTGGTCTCATGGCCGAGCACTCTTACAGAACTTAGTTAAGTCAGATATAAAAGTGATTTCCTCTCCATAACTTGATCAGAGACTGTTGAATACTCATAAGAAAACCTCTATCCTTAACTACTTATATGAAACTCTCATGAGTTATATTTTGTAGATATTTCTTCATTCTTTTGTATACTGCAAGGCTAACACTTCACAAAAGTCCTTCCTACTTTAAGCTTGATAAAGCAAAGTAAAACTTTTATTGTTTTTATATAAATTTGACAACTGTTTACATAGCGGGTAGTTCATCTCCCGCTCAGTAGATGGCACAGTCTCTCAGGTTAAGAGGATTTCCTAACACTGCCAGCCAGCAGGCGTACTTAACGTAGCCTCACCCCTCCGACAGTGTCGCACCTTCGAGCGGCGTGGTAGTGTGGCGGTGTTCCGAGGCCACACCGGGCTCGTCACCAGCCTGGACTGGAGGGCGGCGCCCCCCGGGGACGCCGCCCTCGTCTTCCTGTCGTCCGCCCTGGACGACACCATTCGCGTGTGGCACCTGGAGAAGCGCAAGTCTCACTGCGTCCTTAAGAACCCTCAGGTAGGTCGGGGCCGGATGGTTTGTTGCCTTGCTGGGTTGTTGGCTGACTAACTCGCTGGCTGGCGAGTTGGTTAGCTGGCTAGTTGGCTAGCTGGCTGGTTAGTCTGTTGGTTGCAGATATACAGAACCTATACACACTCTCTGCGAACCAGCGTCTCGCCATTACCTACACAATCTACATTTCTGAAATTCGAAAAAAGATAGTTGCTCTGCTAGTGATGTAGATTACAAAATGATAGAGGTAGAGTATTTTTCTGTTCTACAGATGATGTTTAAGAAGAAACTAAAAGACTTTCGAGTGTTAGACTCTGAAATTAATGGTTGATAAGTATTCTTTTGCCAAAAATACTCTTGAAAAAGTATTTTCTTCAAGAAAGGGTCATAGATGAAAACGAAACGAAAAATAAGATCCATCAAATATACGAAGAGACACATTTGTCAATGGTCATGATCACTGAATATTTACAGTGACAAAACTAACTTGACCTTGACTAAGGCGTTGCTCCGCCAACAGTCGGTGAACAGACCAGTAGTTTGTTTATATAAAGGGCGGAGGGAGAGCAGACCCTTCCTGACCGTGAAAAAGTTTTCTGCTTCGGTTCTGACCTGAGGTTATAACAGCGCCACCTGAAGGGCAGTTACCTTGGCGCTTGTCCTCCTCCTCCTGCTCTTCCTGACGGTGGGAGACTCGATACTCGTGGCCCAGCCTGGGGCTGCCCAAGATCCAGGATGGGCCACTAACTCTACCACCTGCAGTGTTCAGGTTTCCCCCGAGTGTCTGGACTGCTGCCGGTGTCACTGCAGTTTCAGGTCACAGTGAGAGCCGTCAGACAGTAGTACCCCCAGCCGTCACCACCTGATAAGAGACTCACTGTCAACTGGAGTTGTTGCCGAACGCGAGCTTCGGTCATCCGGTAACAACCCCTCCTGCTGCCCCTTCGACTCTGGTATGCCCCAGTCTGTGGTGCCCCCTTAATTCTTTGGATCTGTTCCTTCTTCATAAATTTGATAGAGTTTTAAACAAACAGTTCTCTTTCCTTCTTTTCCAAAGTTCAGGAGAGCTGTTTGAGTTTGAGCTGAGGGGTCGTAAATACGTCATTAGTCCTGAGGCGAGTAACGAGAAGACTCTTCATTTCATTCCAAGAATCAGAAGTTGAATCAGTTCCTCTAACGTCCCGCTTGAGCGCCGACGGCGTTCTCTTGTCTCACATAAAGGGCAGGGACAGACCTCTTTCTGCTCGACGCTTCCCTTGTGATTGTGATAACGTCAGTATCAGAGAATATCGAGGTATAGTCGTCCTCAACATCCTTATCCTCACACCCCTTGATGATTCCCTGACATTGTAAGCCTGACGTCTTCATCAGCAGCGTCTCAGTGACTCCTGATTCCCTTTGGCCTGTCGGCAGGCGTCGTCGGGCGCGGGCGGGTACGTGGACGCGTGCTGGTGCCCTTGGTACGGCAACTTGATCGCCGGCGTGCACGGGGGCGGCCTCCACCTGTGGGACATCTCCCTCTCCACGCACACGCCCATCCTGACGCAGGCGCTGCCGGGGGCCACCTGCGTCACCTTCAGCCCCCACACCAGGGTACGTCACACCTTTAGCCTCTCAAACTAGGCTACGTCACACCCTCAGTCCCCACACCAGGGTACGTCACACCACACCAAATATTGTGACTGGGCCACATAATACCAGACTGTGAGACAGTAGGCCACATAACAAATAACTATGTGACACAGGGCATAAATAAAGGTTCATAGTACCAGGGTCTGTACTGTCACAAACTGTAATACCATCCTACAGCTCTGTGTAACAGACTGAAATAACAAAGTGTGTGTGTGTCTGTCTGTCTGGTTGTGTATAATAGCTGGTTTCTACTCTTGTTAACTGAAACTGTATATAACATCTTCCTTACATAGGCTTAGCATTCTTGTATCATCATAGTAATAGTTGCTTATTATCCAACGTATCTGTAGTGTTGATTAGCCTTTCTGCCATTAACGAAAGTCTCTCTCTCTCTCTCTCTCTCTCTCTCCCAGCAGAACGTGGTGGTGGGTGACCGAGAGGGGTCAGCTCGGGTCATCCACCTGTCCGGCCTGGTGCTGCCCACCTCCACCACCTTCCACAAGTTCTGCGCCGTCCTCTCTAGGATCTCCATGCTTGGCTTCAAGGACGACGACCAGGAGGAGGAGGAGGAGGAAGAGGAATAGGAGGACCACCAGAAGGAGGAGGAGGAGAAGAAGGACGACCAAGAGATGGAGGAAGACACCCAGCAGGAGAAGGAGGAAGAAGAAGAGGAAAGAAGAGCTAGAACTCCCAAAAAGAATGGAGTCGAGGTGAAGCTTATGACAGAAAGAAGAAGTAGAATAGGAAGCGACTGAAGAGTGAAAGAAGCGAAGACCATTGATCAGACGGACGGAAAAGAGAAAGAGAAAAGTGCCGAACGAACATGTCTCGCACGAATCCCTAGTATCCAGGAACAGAGAGATGGCAGCAGTTGCGAGGACTCTAGCGAGGAAAGCAGAATGAAAATACAGCTACAGTGATGAGAAGGCTGACGAAGGAGACAGGGGGACAAACAGCTGCAGTAACGAGGACTCTAGCATGGGGGAAAGCAAGACCCAACATTTGATAATAACAAACTCCTGGCACAGAACAGTAACCGAGCCAATCATTTGCCGAAGCCCCGATTGTGACTATATGTTGTGACGTGTTTCTGAGGTCAGCACTTCAGATAAGGTCACGGGGCAATTTGCCCTTTCAAGCCTTAGAGCTCTGGGGAAGTAAAGCTCAGTGAGTGGATGAGCACGCAAAAAAAAAAAAAAAGGGGGGGAGGGGGTTTTGCAGACCCTGACGATGAGGCAGAGTGGATTACTCTGGACGCGAGTTCTCTCGTCGTGACAATGCAAAGGTTAAAGCAGAGGACACCTGTTGATGCATTCTGTTGCGGTAATTAGATGGCATTAATTATCGGAAAATTTATGATGGTGTTGCTAATGAAAAGACTGTTCCTTGAATTGTGATTTTTTTATATTTCTTATTATCCTTGGTTATCATTAGTTGTGTTTGCGGGTGATTAGAGTCAATAATGTAATCAAATTATCACTATTATTCCATTTCCAAGTAGGATGTGTTGGATCATCAGGCCCGTGTGTGTGTGTGTGTGTGTTTGTGTGTGTTGTGTTTTGTGGTTACACTGGGAATGAAAAGTCTCGATCTCGGCGAGTCTTTCAGTCTCGTTGAGGAACTTCTCTCACTCCGAGGGAATCCATCATTCACCTGCTCCTGAAAGTAGCGCACACCTTCAATTGTTGCGGGAGGAGCCGAGCACCACCTTTCAGAAAAAAGGGGTTGTTTGTGCGTCTGTCTGTTGTTTGACCTTTGACCCAACCCGCCAGTAATGCTTAGGTAAAAAGGTCAGTGGTATTGAGGGATGTGGTGATTATGACCTCATCAGCGGCAGATGAGGGTGTGTGGTCAAGGTGTAATGATGAGGGCGCCTTTGCAGTGAAGGTGAGGGTGTAGTGAAGAAGTATTATGGCGAGTACAAAGTAATCTTTGAACCTCCGTAGGATAGTGAAGATAAGGCTATTGTGAAGATGAAGGTGTAGTGAATAGTGAAGATAAGACTGTTGTGAAGATGAAGGTGTAGTGAATATAAGGAATTGCGGATAGAGATGTGATGCAGATAACGTGAATACTACGAGTTCGTTGTGAACGTAATAATTTACCGATGATGATGATGGTTCGCTGAAGATAACGGTGTGTAGTGAAGGTGTATAGCGAAGATGCATTTCAGCGAAGATAAGGATAGAGAAAATGCCTCCTCCCCTTCAAAGGGTGATAGGAGGGCCTTCTCACACACCCCAGGGTAGTGGTGTCAGGCTTTATCACAGCGTTTCGTTAGATTACTAAAATCTTCGATTGATAAATAATATTCGTCAACATCTCAATTTAAGAGGATGAAACGCAATTCTGCAGCGCGCAGGCGTCGAATATCCGGCTGAAATTCAGCCAGTAACCACGACTGATGAACAACGCTGAAGTTGTGGTTTCAGGTGCCTGGCCAAGGCTATACCGTCGTGCTGAAGGATCGCACCGCTTTGTTAAATATAACAAAAAGAAGATCTTTTTCAAATGTTTTCGAATATTTTTTAGTTGCTATCAATCCTCACTATGTGTCGTGTTGTGCCCGTCATGTCATTCCACTCGTGTCATCTCGTAATACCGAGAGAGAGATAACGTATTACTGCCCACATTAAGTGAACAAGACTCCTTTCTGCCACACAGGGCCAGTCAACAAGACCTCGGGGATCACAAAGACAGATCTTGGATCACCCTCTTCTTTCGACCCGGAAATCTACGGCACCAGTTGTGAAAATGGTTGTCGTATAAACACACGCAGAGGGAGCAAAGTAAACAGCATTAAGGAATGATTTGTACAGTAGAAAGCAACTGTCTTCCTTTTTGTTCACTCTACGCGGTCTTTTGTTTAGTCTTTTTTAATCTACAAGGTCTGTTGTTTAGTCCAAATGGTCCTAATTAAGATAGAGAGTTGTGGCATCTACGTATTGCATTCAGGGTTATATAGACACGCAGCCTGATCGCTCACGAAACATGGGGAGATTTATGTCGTCAAAATATATATTGGCCAGGATAGACTAGACTGTGTTTACTACCCAGTTGAGTATCACGTCGAAGGGGAGGTGACTGCGGAGGGAGGTTATGTCAGAAGGGGAAAGGAGCTGCTGTTGCAGGGGGTCACCCTCCTGACGAGGGATTACGTAGGCTATGTTTTTTTCCCCAGCGTTGGTTTACGAAGGCGAATGAACTTTGGCTGTGGTGGTTGTGTGTGGCGCGGGTTGGCGTGGTCGTTGGCGTTTATTTCACGGCCAGCTGGTGTGTGTGTGTGTGTGTGTTGGGTGATGTTTCTGCTGGGCAACGAGTGGGGGCGGTGGCAGTCCAGCAACAGCGGGTGGTATTTACGTGCTGACCCTGGCTGGCGCGGCAGAGGGCGGCCATGTTATTAAGCCCGTGGCTCGTAGGACCTCCAGGTCGTGGGAGATGAAGACCCCGGTTGCTGAGGGCGCCACAAACACACACACGCACACGGAGTGTCACCTGCTGGAGGTGTAGATGGCGAGGATTTTGTTTGGTGTCCTTACGTCCTCAAGTCAAGCCATTGTGATCTCAAGACGTGGAACACACACACACACACACCCTCGTCTGGTAAGGTAAGGAACATGACACCTCCTGACGGCGACCAGGACTCGTAGAGGGAAACTAGAGAGGACTGGCGGTCTCAATCGGGTAAGGGAATGGAGGTAGAAAGCTGCGTATTTTGCTTTTCTCCTCAGGGGTCGGGGGAGAAGCCAACCCCCCACTGAACGAGTCCACGTGTCAAGCGGAAGCAGGACACGTGTGTTCCCAGGAGTAGTGCTAAACAGACTGTGTACCGTGGAAAAAGCAGAAACTGTGGACTGATGACTCCGGTGTGACAGTCGCACAGTAAAAGTGGGAAAAAGAAAGAAAGAGAAAAGATGAAACAGCAGAGAGTCATCACCCGCAACAGAACAATCAATACACAATGAGAGGTTGCGTTGAGCGTGGACACAATACGGTAATTGCCGTTGTATTAGAGGTGGAGAGTGTTGCGTGCGCCTGCTGGCTGGCCTAGAGGCTGCCTGTCAGCACGGTATCACGCCCCTCACACCCTCCCTGGCCTGGCTGACAGCCACCCACCCACCGCCTCGGCCCCCAAGGAGCCCGGTAGTCACCTCACCACCACCACCCCCAAGTCCCGGGCCTCGCTCGCTTGGAGACGTGAGAGAAGCCACGGCTCTTGCCACATCACCGTGCAAGTTCAGTTCAAAGCTGTGCCTGTGCCATGCACGAATTTGCGTTATCTTGTTCGTCATTAGCAATTTCATGCAGGCACGCAGTCACCCTGGTCGAGTGATCGAACCTAAATTGCAGAATCGCAAAGTATATATATATATATATATATATATATATATATATATATATATATATATATATGACACCTTATGTAAACACGAACAGTTGTTACATAAACCAGCAAACAGGTGCTGTGGAGGTGGTCCCATCCTCGCTGTGGTGTCCCTGCCCACAGCTGTTGAGGTCAGGGGGCCAGGCAGAGGCCAGTCAAGTCAGTCGGCCCTCGGAGGTCGTTCTGAGTGGAGGGTCTCTTCTCACGGTGACCTCCAGCGGCAGACGATAAGGGTCACCCGAGTGCGACACCACGCAGGACGGTCGTTCTAAATGGTTGGCAGTAGCGTGTGGCACGGCGCGTGAGGTACTTCCTCAAGGATCGAGTGTTTGTTCAAGTCGAACCCGTGAGACGGATCTTTACCTTAGTGGTATCGGGCCTGACACGGGTGTAACCATCCTCATAAAGAACAAGCCAATGGTAAGTCTGTTTTCATTCTATCTTTGTTTCTATAAGTGGAAAAATGGGTCTTTTTTTTGAAATGTTGTTCGCTTTGAATGTTAGAACCTTTACTGGCCAAGATATAGAAGAAAGAGAGAGACGTAATTGAGAAATTTAGTGATGAGATGATGTATTGTGAAGGGAAAGTTCTCTCTCAAGATTATGTATGAAAGCTCATTTGGGTCGACACATTAGCGACGAACAAACAACAAATATTTTATGGTTTAAAGGAAACAAATTACATTTTTGTGATCAGTGTTCTATTGATTATCTACATTAAATGACCTGGGTAATCTGTCGTTTCGTATAACCAAATCTGAGACAATTTCTGTGGTTTTCTCCTGTTTTGTAGGTGGGTCTCGACGCTTTTCTTTCTCCATTGTGATCTGTCATGTGTACCGTCACGGAAGCCATTGGAACCCGCCTGGTCGAAACTGTTCCGAAACCACCCGTTTCTGCCTCTGGTCGAGACAGGGTTCGGAACAGCTCCGACCAGACGTGTCTCGAGTGTCGAGACTTTGGTCCGCACCTCCCACTCCTCCCAACTACTTTTTTGATTGAATATTGCTTAAATCCTCGAGACTGGAATTTGATGCTAAGCTACTATATCTCGCTGAACTTAAAAAGACTTTGGTAACGGTCGCCCCTGTAAAACGGTAAACAGAAAAAAGGACATCGCATAGTGAATCACAACAGACACAGACCGCTGCTGTTGGGTGTTAATACACAGTGTAAGAAAAAAAATAAATATGCTATAGTTATTTACGTTTGTAAAACCGGACATTGATACATACAACACGCAGACCAATTACTTACGGGGAAAAGAAACACACTCGCAGAATACTTGAGGTCACGGGTGATTATGTGCCAAACCACCTCGTCAACTTTCACCCAGATATACACACGAATATTTTTTATTCGTAATTACCCCAGAAGCAATTTCTGCTGCGAGATTCCTGGTGTTACCAAGGGCCTTTTCTAAGGGCTACCTGCAGCCTGAGGCTGTGCTACTTCCAGTGACAGGGAAGTGTAGACTCCTTTAGGGTGAGGAGTGATAGAGCCTCGCCAGAGGTAAAAATTTTCGTTCGTGGCGTGATCTTGAGTAAGTGGAGTCTGGTAACACCACTCGTGTGTTTGTGTGTGTGTATATATATATATATATATATATATAGTGCATTCACATGATATATTCCTAGAAAAATCTAGCCATGAGGTCAGACAAACGCAAAAAAATAAACAAAACGTGTAATATTTCCATCCTCCTGACAGATACGTAACAGCGATCAAAATTATCACCATCAGCCAAGAATACATTTCCTTCAATTTTACGCCTTGTGTCGGGATTCGCACGCGTTCTGTTTTTTTCCTGATTAACCTAACTAGACGTCGGGTGGAATAATCTGTTCCTCGTTGCCATGGCGCTGATGGTGTGTCTGTGGGTAATAATGAAATGACAAATAATCATCAATTTATTGGATTTGGGCAGCCAATCGGAGGAAAATACGCAGTTGGAGTAATACAGATATTACAGAACCTGGAGGTCATGATGATTACCAGTTAACTAATCACGCAAGAGTATAGGATTAGAGTGAGCTGGATATTACCACACTTTGGATAAGTATTTGTGTGAGGTACACTTAGACAGCCAGAGTTGCAGATATACGTACAAGGATATTTACAGAGTAAATGGTACGGTTTGTTCATTATAAACTTGATTGAACATTTAAGTGATGAATCGTTACAGTAATACTGTATCGTGTGTGTGCATGTGTGGAACTAGCACATCTCTTTATTCTCAATTACCATTTTTTTTCTTCCTTTCTTCACTTGGAATTCATGGCTGCAAGACAATCGGACAGTTCCCGGCGCCGTACTGGAACGGAGTCACTGAACGAGAAGATCTGGGCGGTTCCCAGAGCCCACTTGACAGCCATCGAGTGACTGGAACTCGCCCTACTTCCTGAGCCACATCACCCAGACCTGGCTGTTTCCCTATAGTTCATTTCTGCAACATTCGTGGTCTTCAACCAAGCTTTCCCTCGGTAGACCTCCGTCTGTCTACTTCCTCATTTGGTCTTTTTCTTCTCTCTGAAACACTAACTGTCCAAGGCTCTTTCAACTCTACGCAGACAGATATCCAACCATAATCTCCTCCGACGTTTTCACCCCAAGGGTGGAGTTTGTGATTTACTGTTGTACAAAAACACTTGCCAATCGCCTCGTGGATCTTGGATCTCCGGACGCTGAAACCATCCGTTCCAAAACTTCTCCATCCTCGACAGATTTCCTTTCGTGTTTCGTATCATTCCTCAGTCCCACCACACCAACGCACACTTTCTCCAGCTACGTACAACTCTCCGACTACTTGGCTTCCTGTCACGAGGCACTGTTCTCTTCACATTCATGCGTTGGGGTCCTCTATGAGTGGAATTTCAATGTTCACCACAAGGATTGGTTAGGCTCTAACCGGGATGATCCCAGTGGAGCTGAGGCCTTTTCTTTCTTCCCGTCTTAACAGTCTGGAGCAAAAACACCCGACACGAGTTCCCGCTCATCTCTATTTCTTCTAACTGGGAGCGTTCACACTCTATATCCCCTCCCCTCTAAGTGCCAACTCTGGCACTCTGGGGGAACTGGGTGGTCACCACTGCTCATCCTCTTTTCTGACCTTCCTTGGTACGAGGACTGCTTCGCCGGCCGAGATGCCCGGGGCTGTGCTGAACGTGTAGCGGAGAGCAGAGGATATCTTGGCTGGGATGAAGTCCTACATCCCTTCTACTAAAGCTTTCATTTTTTACCCAGTAAGGATTTAATCCTTGTTGCTCTGATGCCACTTACACGAAGGACAGAGCGTATCGAGTCAGAAACTCTCTCTCTCTCCCCTGAAAACCCAATATGTTTTTTCATCTCTGCTCGAAATCCTGCAAAGCGAATCTTAAAGTCAAGCACAGCTTCATTTGACTTGAGACCTGATGTAAAATGTTAATTTCTCTCTAGTTTTAAAAGTCTTTTGTTATATATTTTTGTTTTAAACATGGGCAATATTTTACATTAACAATATGTTTTGCTTTCCTGTGATTATATTTCCCATCGATCTTATCTTACTAACAGAATCATCTGCATGTTTTTATTATTTATACCATTCACTTTCTTTTTTTATAGAGCATTGTTTATAAAGTTTAATGGTCCATTCATTCCAGAGAACTATTTACACGAAGTTCACGAGCTAGATAAACCGCGGGCCAATTAGAGAATAGAACTGCTGGACAATTACCGTGATGGTTCACATGCATGTAACTGGGTCTCTTCAAACCTATTTAATTTATCTATGAGGTGGATCTCCACGTCCGTACTTGTTCATCCATGATGTGGTCTTTTCATCCACACCAGTTCATCCATGTTTTACGGGTATCCTTATCATCCTCCATACTAATTCATCCATGATTTGGGTGTGTTTTTCCACAGTGCAAGTTCATGCATGACGTGTGTCTTCTCCATCCTAGTTCATCCATGCTTTGGGGGTCTTCCTCTGGCCGTAGACCTGACGCATTAGGGGGTCAGGTCTAAGGCCGTCCAGACAATCATGGCCAAAGGGCCAGACACGTGTAGTTAGCGCATTTGAGTCTGTCTCGTTGCTTGATTACCTTGGGCCTCGCGCCACATGACTGAGTCTTGCCGCCTCGGCCGCTCTTCCTTTCGCTCCCGCAGTTAATGCGCCCGGTAGTGCAGTTGGTGGATAATCTTGTGTATAATTTTTTCGTAACAAAATGTCATTTTTTTTTTTTATCTCTTCATGAAGAAGAAGTGAACTTGCAAGAAATTTTGCCGTCTTTGTAACTTCTTTAGGCACGGGTGAGCGTAACTACGCTTTCAGTGGAACTATTATATATTTAATGCCTCACACACACGCACTAACACGCACACACACACACACACACACATAATTTTCTTAAGGTTCTGTAAGTACTGTGTCCTGGGGGGGGGGCATTGCTTGCTTGCTTGCTTGCTTGCTTGTCTTGACCTGACATTTTAGGATCAGGTCTTACAGAATCCCTGGCCGTCCATTAGACACCTTAGGGATCTCTCTCTCTCTCTCTCTCTCTCTCTCTCTCTCTCTCTCTCTCTCTCTCTCTCCTCGCCAACCAACCACCAATAGCCACTCCATCTGCCCAACCCCACACCTTCTCATCGCCTCCAATTCCCCCACCTCCAAAAACTTTTTCCTTATTGCCTCCATTTCGTCAGTAAATTTCTCTCTGGAGTTCTTTCCGAGGTCGTTTCCCCTGGTAGTTTTGAAAGTCTTGGCTAATAACGTAATTTCGCTCTTCCGTGGAGTTTACCTACCGTCTCCGCAGTTTCTGCCCTCTCTTTGACACGCGATTTTGGGCTCCTGTAAACAAAAGGATTCTATTGAGATACGGTCATACAGCCGCACGTAGGTCAGGCATAGTTCATGAGCAAGATGTTAAGCAGAGGCCGAGTCACACACGCAGTGAGTCTATGCAGTGGGGTAGGAGGATGAGTAAGTGTGGCCGTATGGGACAGGGAGATCAGTTCTGGAGTGGAAGTCGGAAACCACTTTGTGGCTTGTTCTCAGTTTATTACGCCACAGTGGTGCGCGTGATCTAGTATTTGCGGATGACCCACGAGGAAAATGAAACACTACTACAAGTTCCCAAGTGCACTTTCGTGTAATGATCACATCGTCAGGGGAGATACAAGAACGAGATAGAAGGAGTAGAACACTCAGTTGATGTACAAGGAAGAGACGTAGCGAAGACGCCACTGGTAAACAAAGTGTTGCCGGACTGTATTTTAGGAGCCGAGTGATCAGTTTGGTAGTCTTGATGCAAAGGATCGGATCTCGGCGGATCCAAATGCAAGAGTGGGCGGCTGAGGTTGTAAATAGAGGGGGTACGCGTAGTTCGTCAGAGATGCCCCATATCCAGTGCGCAAAACTAAGCAAAAAAAAGATTTCAGAATATTTGATGATTATACATTAGTGAATAAAGCTCCCAAGAAAGTACTATAAATCTGTCTTTAATTGGTTCGTTGCTGAATGGACTGGCGCAAGCCACAGTAGCTGCTTATCTTTGCGATCATATGATAAATATTTATTGATTTTCTTTCCGAGTCGAATATCGCAATATTGACACTGAAAAACACACAACAAATGCGTATTATTTATATATTATTTACACTGGCAAAATTTCGAATATTTGTGAATGACGTACAGGAAATTATCACCATAAGAATACAAGCAGTAATACTACATTAGATATTTCATTATTCAGAAACTTGTCAGATTTCTATCAGCTTCTTAGTGTGTTATTTTGGAGTAGGAGAGGTGGGTGTGGTCGCTTACACGAGACGTCGACCCGTGTGATTCCTTCGTGATTGCCATCCAAAATGACTTCGCAATTACTGTTTTATATGACTATAATGCAAACCCGGGAGGCCAGTAAAGCCATGACCTAAAAAAAAAAAGTATTCTTTTGTTATTTGTGTCACTGAAACTATAACGTTTTCTGTCAAAAAAAAATATGGAAATAATTTAGTTCTGTTCTAATTCTAGTTCTGAATTTTTAATGTTTTCTCTTCCAGTTCTAAGTCACTGGAAGAAAATGTAGTGTTTGCAAGCTCTCCTCTTCATCGCCTGTGGGTAGTACGATTGTCGGATCATTTACGTCTGGCATCAGAGAGGTCGACACTCGTATAACCTCTCCACAAGACGACTTATGGGTGACTGAGGTAAGTGGTGTTCCTTCCAGCTACGGCGAGAGGTTTGGAGTGATGTTTATGGTCGACTGGTGCAATCAGACATCGGCTGGGATCTCAGATGATGACGATGGGAGTCGTTTGAATGTTTAGGTGACTGGTAGGATCGGTCACCTCGTGATCTCGCATCCTGCTAGTCATCCTGAGATATCCTTATTGTATTTTGAGGCTGCTTGGTCACCTTATATGAGGGGTGGGCAGTGAACTAAGTGTATAATCTCTTAAGGCTTTTGAAAAGCAGCTTCCTACGTTGCCTCAAAACTGTGCCTTCATGGTCATCGTGCAGTAGTTGAAAATGTTGCCCAGATTCTGAAGTACCTACACCCTAAGTATGGGGTCTGTGGGTGTTACTTTTCAAAAGAGGGAACAGAAGAAGGAGCCAAGTGAGGATTTTTTTTTTCCCCTCTAAGGCTCGGCTATCTGTTCCCGCCCGCAAGTGGTAACATCGCGTGTGAGAGGTCAGTTTCAGCGGGAGAAAAACAAAAAAAATGTAAGCGTCGTCAAGAGCCTCCTCTCCCAAAGGAGTCCACCTTACCCTGCGCCCACGTAAGGGCCCCAGAAAATGGTATTATTTCAGGTTTCAGTAAACCATTTCCAGAGCTCGGGTTCGTCGAACTAATCTATATACACTGGGAGAGGAAAGGCGGGCGTGTGGGGACGTGGCGTGGGTGGTGGCCCGTGATTGGCGTGGACACGGGGCGTGGTGGTACCAGCCTGAAGGGTGGCGTGTAAAGATGTCAGCCTCGTCGTCGACCTATCATTTTCGTGACACAGTCATGGTTTGCCTCAACAGTCACACACACACACACACACGCGCGCGCGCGCGCGCAACTGTGAGACATGGCGCTTCTAATTTTCTTTTCCATATTGTACCAAATATTCCTCAAGGCTGTGGTATTATTTGTTCCCTTCCAGGAGAGGAAGGGAATGGTCCTCTGTCCCACAATTCCTCTCCATAATATGTGTATAAAGGAGAGCTCGTTCGTGTGAATGATAATCATTCAGCATTTGCCATGATTATAAATATAATCCATTACAGAGGTGGAATTATATAATTATATCTTCGGTTATATGGCTAAAATTACGGGGTTTATGACCCGGTGAGTAATGAGTGCGAGGGGGGGGTGGTCAGAGATGATAATCCCCTTCCTCATGATGTGATCAACTCATCTGATAATCATCGCCTCTGCGCCAAGTGATCACCACGATCGTCATCGCACTGTAAATCCCAAGCTGGCGTGACCACCGTAAGATTACATCTCGCGCGCGCGCACGGAGGCAAATGGCGTACCGGTACAATACCATCAGACAAATTGCCTCGAGCGTCGGTCGACCCACCGACCCCTGTTCCCCGAACTCTCTTCCCAGTCTTGTATACACCGAAGACTGTGTGGTTATTCCATCTCCATCGAGAACGGAACGCGAGGTCCTCGTCTGAATGGATTCCAAACCCCCATGGTTAGGTACGTAACGTGTATTCAGGGAGGGGACTTTTTTTTTTTGCATGATTGGTCGTTGGGCTGACGGACAGATTGACCAAGTCGGATTTACATCATCAAAGGGCAGGTCTCGAGACGATTTTGGGTTGAGGTATTGTCGTGGTTTTCTACGCTGAGCTAATCCCGCTGTCTTTTCCCCACAAGTCTCTGGTCCAGGTTGCCGCTAACGGCTGGACACTTGGACGAAGATGTCACCATAAATATGATACTCCAAAAAAAGTCTTTTGTGCTGTTAGAGTCGAACTGACTCGTCTTGCTTGCACCCCACGTCCTGTGAAGTATAGGTTCCTTCATCTCCCTTTTTGCAAGAGGAATTTGTTCTTGTAAAATGAAAAGTTTTAACTTGATATATTTCCTAGGCTGTCCCCACACTCGTTTGTTTAATATTTTATATATTTCTTCGGCTTTTTCTTCCCCCTTTGTCGAGCGGCCATACTGCTCAGCGAGGATAAGCACATTCGATGTCCCGTTTATTTATTGATAATTAACTCGGGACTGATTTCTGTGAAGGAGTCTTAATATCACCCAGGACTCTTTTGAAGGCTTCCGCTGCCCAGGGATAAGCGAATTCCAGTAGCATGGGAAATGTAGACTCCTTTAGAGAGAAAAGTTCATTCGCCACACCACTACCTCTCCTCCTCCTTTCTCCTGACGAAGTGGCGATTGTTTATATCCATTTTCTATAAGCATCTGTTCATCGCTGAGGCCTTCCGTAAATCTTAATCTATTGTATACCACACGCCTGATTCACTCAGCTGTATAACAAACAATTTTTTTAATGAAAATAGTGTTCATCCTTGGAGTGTGTATATAATTTTGGGGGAGACGCCATATATATATATACCCCGGAAGCGTTTCAGAAAGATTTCTGGTTTTACCCGAATAAGTTTTACCCGAATAACGCATTTCCATAGGCTCCTGCGCTACACACAGTAGCAGAGACAGGGTGGACTCCTTTAAAGCGAGAAGTTCTCGGACTAGACTGTACTTTGGTCAACAGACAAGTGATATAGCTTCGCCAAAAAGTGACCAACCTTTTTTCTCTTGCCATGTAACCTGGAGCAAGCGGAGTCTGCTAGCACACACACACACACACACACACACACAAACGTATATTTAGCGGTATATATACATGCAAGCAGCTGCTTCCTTGTGCCCAAAATTGTCGCGGGCGTTCTTAAAATACACAGAAAACGTTAAGAATAGAAAACCTCTGACACTGACGGTGAACATAATGAATGGGTTAATACTTGCACGAGTTTATTAAGTCTTTATAAACGTTATCTTGTTAACGATTGTTTTGGGATAATTTTACGAAAAACTGGGAAAAGATGACTTTACCTTGGACCTCAAATTAAGCTACTAATATTACGCGTAATTTCGCCTCATGGAAAGTAAATTTGTAAAGAATCCAGCGTGAGTCTTGTAGAATTGTTTGTTTTTATATAGATAATTACGGTATGTTATAGACGGACCCAGTTTTGCCAGTAGGAGTTATGCAATATATTGTTGTCTGTTACACACACAAACACACACACATTATATATATA
>JAYMFT010366355.1:0-15107 GCA_038088735.1 Panulirus argus
TCTCTCTCTCTCTCTCTCTCGCTCTCTCTCTCTCTCTCTCTCTCTCTCTCTCTCTCTCTCTCTCTCTCTCTCTCTCTGTGTGCGTGTGGCGACGTACATGTGGACGTAGTGAAGGAGCTTGACACATCGAGGACCCACCTCTTTAACTGACCTTTTCATCACACAGACTTATGAATTTCCCAGTGGTATCTGCATTCACATCCTCTTTACTAAGCTTAGTCCAGACTCACTCTACTCTGCTGCCCAGGAAATATTTCGTCACGTCCGTCCTGACTCCTTTCTCTCCCATCCCATCTTACGCACTGTTCGGTCCTTTCATTTCATAACTCTTGTTGTCAATGATGTGACCAGATCTATGTTATCATCACAACGTCCCCAGAGGAATTTCAATATGGTTACCTTGTCTTCCCGTATCCTTCTTCCATACAGTGTGGGCAGCTCAAGGACTTCCCTTCTCTCCTTTTACATCATCTATTTCTGGAACAATTTCCTTGCCTTCCGCTGGCCCTTCTCTAACGCTTATGTGTTTCCTGTACTGTCCAGACCAACTTGGTGATGCATGTTTTGCCTTGGATCGGACATTTGCAGTGAAAAGGTAATTTGATGATGAAGAAAAAAGTAGTTTGTTTCTTAAGAGAAAAACTAGTTCACTTCTCTCACGGTGATTTTATTGAGATTTATTGATGACGAGTTAAGCATATTATCAACTCCAATGTCCCTTTCATTTGCTGATCCTTATAACTTGTAACCCATACTATCATAGTCAGACTCTAGTCTCATCTCTCAACCTTTCTCACCTTCATTACTTTAAACTTATTAGGTTCTAACTTCGTTGGTCAGTTACGGAACACTGTTATAGTTTATGTAGGTCATATTACAACATCTTGCATTCTCTGTGGCCCGTAATTTATTCATGAGTTTGGCATCATCATCAAAGATATTCAAAAATGATCCACTTTCCTCTGCCAAGTCATTTACATAATTCAGAAATAGAAGTGGTCCCTGCGTTAATCCCTGAGGCACCCCACTTGTTACGTTCGCCCGGCTTGAGAAGCCTCCTGTGATCTGTGTTCTTTGCTCTCGTTCAGTTAAACAGGTTTCGCTCCATTTCAAAAGCCCTTTCCTGATGGAGACCCAGGGTCCCATTTTCTTTATCAACCATCTATATCAACCATCTTTGGGGGACAGGATCAAAGAACACGTGTCATACATACAGATGGAGCGGCGGCGCGGTCTTGCATACAGATGGGGCGGCGGTGTTGTCAACGATGTATTTCATCATTCAAAGAATTTCTTCTGTGCAGGAAGACATTAATATGACGAACGTCGTGTGTCCTGGGCAACGATACACGTGACAAGAGAGGTGGCACAAGAAATCAATGGTTGAAGCAGCTCATGCAACGCGTCTGATAGAGGCATTAGGTGTGTGGGTGAGACAGGGAGAGTTTGGCTCTCAGTCAAGCCAGCCAGAAGGTCACAGTCAAGTGACCCCGCAGGCCACTTGACCTGACTTACCTAAGAAGGATAAAAGACGTTTGCATTCTCCCCTAGTCAGTTCCCTTGGCAGGATGAAAAGTGAAGTTTAGACATACTCTGCCCATAACACCGGAAATAATCAACATACGTATTAAATATCGACAGATTAAAAGCAATATTGAAAAAAAGAAGAAAATTACTGAAGATTACGGGGTACTGAGAAGTACTGAGGATGAAGGATTACTGGGAAGTACTAAGGGCGACGGCATACTGAGAAGTATTGAGGATGACGGGATACTAAAAAGTACAGAGGATGACGGGATACTGAGAAGTACTGTGGATGACTAGACACTGAGAAGTACTGAGGATGACGGGATGGTGAGAAGTACTGAGGGCGACGGGATACTGAGAAGTATTGAGAATGAGGGGATACTAAAATGTACTGAGAATGACGGGATACTGAAAAGTACTGAGGAAAGGAGGGTCACTGAAAAGTACTGAGAATGGCGGGATACTGAGAGATACTGAGGAACGACGGGATTCTGAGAAGTACTAAGGATGACGGGAAACTGAAAAGTACTGAGGAACGACGGGATACTGAGAAGTACTGGGGATGACGGGATACTGAGAAGTACTGAGGAACGACGGGATACTTAGAAGTACTGAGGATGACGGGATACTAAGAAGAACTGAGGAACGACGGGATACTGAGAAGTACTGAGGAACGACGGGATACTGAGAAGTATTCAGGATGACAGGATACTGAGAAGTACTGAGGATGACGGGATACTAAGTAGTACTGAGGATCACGGGATACTGAGAAGTACTGAAGATGACGGGATACTGAGAAGTACTGAGGATGACGGGATATTGAGAAGTAAAGAGGAAAGACGGGATTTTGAAAAGTACTGAGGATGATGGGATACTGCGAACTACTGAGGAACGACGGGATACTGAGAAGTACTGACGATGACGGGATACTGAGAAATACTGAGGATGAACAGATACTGAGAACTACTGAGGATGACGAGATAATGAGAAGTGCTAAGGAACGACGGGATACTGAGAAGTACTGAGAATGACGGGATACTGAGAAGTAGTGTGGATGACAAGATACTGAGAAGTACTGAGGATGACGAGATACTGAGAAGTACTGATTAACGACGGGATACTATGAAGTACTGAGTAATGACGGGAATCTGAGAAGTACTGATGATGACGGGATACTGAGAAATACTTATGATGACGAGATACTGAGAAGTACTGAGGATGACGAGATACTGAGAAGTACTGAGGATTACGGGACACTAAAAAGTACTGAGGATGACGGGATACTCAGAAGTACTGAGGAAGACAAGATACTGAAAATTACTGAGGATGACAGAATACTGAAAAGTGCTGAGGATGATGGGATACTAAAAGGTACGGAGAATGACGGGATACTGAGAAGTATTGTGGATGATGACACACTGAGAAGTACAGAGGATAACCGGATACTGAGAAGTACTAAGGAACGGAGGGATCCTAAGAAGTACTGAGGAACGACGGGATACTGATAAGTGCTAAGAATGAGGGGATACTGAGAAGTACTGAGGATGTCGGGATAATGAGAAGTACTGAGGAACAACGGGATACAAAGAAATACTGAGGAACGAAGAAATACTGAGAAGTACTGAAAACGACGGTACACTGAGAAGTATTCAGGATGACGGGCTACTAAAAAATACTGAGGATGACGTGATACTGAGAAGTAAAGAGGATGACGTGATTCTGAGAAGTACTAAGGATGACGGGATACTGATAAGTACTGAGTAACGAGAGAATACAGAGAAATACTGAGGAACAACGGGATACTGAGAAGTACTAATGAGCAACGGGATACTGAGAAGTACTGAGGATGACGGGATACTAAGAAGTAATTTGGATGAAGGGATACTAAGAGGAACTTAGGAACGACGGGATACAGAGAAGTACTGAGGAACGATGGGATACTAAGAAGTACTGGGGATGTCGGGATACTAAGAAGTACTGAGGTTGAGGGGATACTGAGAAGTACTGAGGATGACGGGATACTGAAAAATGCTGAGGATGACAGAATACTGACAGATACTGAGGATGACAGGATACTGA
Source organism: Panulirus argus (assembly GCA_038088735.1). Lineage (NCBI taxonomy): Eukaryota > Metazoa > Arthropoda > Malacostraca > Decapoda > Palinuridae > Panulirus > Panulirus argus. Next base: position 3,607 of record JAYMFT010366355.1, read on the forward strand.
GAAGTACTGAGGATGACGGGATACTGAGAAGAACTGAGGAACGACCGAATAATGAGAAGTACTGAGGATGACGGGATACTGAGAAGTACTGAGAATGACGGGATACTGAGAAGTACTGAGAAACGAAGGGATACTGAAAAGTACTGAGGAACGAAGAGCCATTGAAAAGTACTGAGAATGACGGGATACTGAGAAATAATGAGGAACGACGGAATACTGAGTACTGAGGAACGACGGGATACTGAGAAGTACTGAGGAAGACGGGATACTAAAAGGCACTAATTAGGACAGGATACTGAGAAGTACTGAGGAACGACGGAATACTGAGAAGTACTGAGGATGACGGGATACTGAAAAGTACTAAGGAACGACGGGATACTGAGAAGTACTGAATATGTAGGGATACTTAGAAGTGCTGAGGAACGACTGGATACTGAGAAGTACTGAGGATGACGGGATACTGAGAAGTACTGAGGAACGACGGGATACTGAGAAATAATGAGGATGACGGGATACTGAGAAGTACTGAGGACGACGAGATACTGAGAAGCATTGAGGAACGAAGGGAAACTGCGAACTACTGAGGAACGACGGAATACTGAGAAGTCCTGAGGATGACGGGATACTAAGAAGTACTGAGGATGACGAGATACTGAGAAGTTCTGAGGATGACGGGATACCAAAAAATACTGAGGATGACGGGATACTGAGAAGTACTTAGGAACGCCGGGATAATTAGAAGAATTTAGGAACGACGGGAAACTGCGAACTAATGAGGAGCGACGGGATACTGAGGAAGGACGGGATACTGAGAGGTTCTCAGGATGACGGGATACTGAGAAGTACTGAGGATAACGGGATACTGAGAAGTACTGAGGATAACGGGATACTGAGAAGTACTTAGGATGACGAGATACTGATAAGTAATGAGGATGACGGTATACTGAGAAGAACTGAGGAACGACAGGATACTGAGAAGTACTAAAGAACGACGGGATACTAAGAAGTACTGAGGAACGACAGGATACTGAGAAGTACTGAGGATGACGGGATACTGAGAAGTACTGAGGATGACGAGATACTTAGAAATACTGAGGATGACGAGATAATGAGAAGTGCTGAGAAACGACGAGATACTGAGAAGTACTGTGGATGATAACATAATGAGAAGTACTGAGGATGACGGGATACTGAGAAGTAATGATTAACGAAGGTATACTGAGAAGTACTGAGGAACGACAGGATATCAAAAAGTACTGAGGATGACGGGATACTAAGAAGTACTGTGGATAACGAGATACTGAGAAGTACTAAGGAACAGCGGGATACTGAGAGGTTCTAAGAATGACGGGATGCTGAGAAGTACTGAGGAACGACGGGATACTGAAAAGTACTGAGGAACAACAGGATGCTGAAAAGTACTTAGGACAACAGGATACTGAGAAGTACTATGCATGACGGGATACTGAGAAGTACTGAGGAAAGACGAGATACTAAGAAGTACTGAGGAACGAGAGGATATTAAAAAGTACTGAGGATGACGGGATACTAAGAAGTACTGTGGATAACGGGATACTGAGAAGTACTAAGGAACGACGGGATACTGAAAGGTTCTCAGGATGACGGGATACTGTGAAGTACTGAGGAATGACGGGATACTGAGAAGTACCGAGGATAACGGGATACTGAGAAGTACTGAGGATGAGGGGATACTGAGAAGTACTGAGGATGACGAGATACTGATAAGTACTGAGGATGACGGGATACTAAGCAGTACTGAGGAAAGACAGGATAATGAGAAGTACTAAGGAACGACAGGATACTAAGAAGTACTGAGGAATGACAGGATATTAAAAAGTACTAAGGATGACGGGATACTAAGAAGTACTGTGGATGACGGGATACTGAGAAGTACTGAGGAACGACAGGATACTGAGAAGTTCTGAGGATGACGAGATACTGAGAAGTAGCGAGGAACGACGGGATACTGAGAAGTACTGATGATGACGGGATTCTGAGAAGTACTGAGAAACGACGAGAAACGAGAAGTACGGGATTCCAAGAAGTACTGAGGAACGACAGGATACTGAGTAGTACTGAGGATGATGGGATACAGAGAAGTACTAAGGAACGACAGGATTGTGAAAAGTAGTGAGGAATGAGGGGATACTGAGAAGTACTGAGGAAGACGGGATGCTAAAAGGCACTGGTGAGGACGGGATACTGAGAAGCACTGTGGATGGCGAGATAACGAGAAGTACTAAGGATGACGAGATACTAAGAAATACTGAAGATGACGAGATGATGAGAAGTGCTGAGGAAAGAGGGGATACTGAAAAGTACTGTGGATGACAAGATACTTAGAAGTAATGAGGATGACGGGATACTGAGAAGTACTGATTAACGACGGGATACTGAAAAGTAATGAGGAAAGACGGGAATCTGAGAAGTACTGAGGATGACGGGATGCTGAGAAGTACTGAGGATGACGAGATACTGAGAAGTACTGAAGATTACAGGAAACTAAAAAGTAAGGAGGAAGACAGGATACTGAGAAGCACTGAGGATGACAAGATACTGAAAAGTACTGAGGATGATGGGACACTCAGAAGTACTGAGGATGACGGGATACTGAGAAGTTATAAGAATGACGATATACTGAGAAGTACTGAGGATGACGGGATACTGAGAAGTAATAAGAATGACGATATACTGAGAAATACTGAGGATGACAGGATGCTGAAAAGTACTGAGGATGACGGGATACTGAGAAGTATTGTGGTTGACGAGATACTGAGAAGTACTGAGGATGACCGAATACTGAGAAGGACTAAGGAACGAAGGGATACTGATAAGTACTGAGGAACGACGGTATACTGATAAGTACTGAGGATGAAAGGATACTGAAAAGTACTGAGAATGACGGGATAATGAGAAATACTGAGGAACAACGGGATAAGAGAAGTACTGAGAAAGGAAGGGATAATGAAAAGTACTAAAGACGACGGGATACTGAGAAGTATTGAGGATGACGGGCTACTAAAGAGTACTGAGGATGACGAGATTCTGAGAAGTATTGAGAATGACAGGATACTGATAAGTACTGAGTAACGACAGGATAGTGAAAAGTACTGAGGAACAACGGGATACTAAGAACTAAGGAACGACGGGATACAGAGAAATACTGAGGATAACGGGATACTGAGAAGTACTTAGGAACGATGGGATACTGAAAAGTAGTGAAGATGACGGGATACTGAGAAGTACTTCGGAACGACGGGATACTGAGAAGTACTGAGGCTGTCGGGACACTAAGATATACTGAGGAGCAACGGGATACTGAGAAGAACTGAGGAATAACGGGATACTGAGAAGTAATTAGGATGACGGGATACTGAGAAGTACTGAGGATGACGCGATACTGAGAAGTACTGATGAACGACCGGAATACTGAGAAGTACTGAGGAATGACGGGATACTGAAAGGTACTGAGGAACGACGGGATACTGAGAAGTACTGAGGAATGACCCGATACTGAGAAGTACTGAAAATGACGCGATACTGCGAAGTACTGATGATGACGCGATACTGAGAGGTACTGATGAACGACGGGATACTGAGAAGTAATGAGGATGACGGGATACTATGAAGTACTTAGGAACGACGGGATACTGAGAAGTACTGAGGATGTCTGGACACTGAGAAGTACTGAAGAACGACGGGATACTGAGAAGTACTGAGGAATGACCCGATACTGAGAAGTACTGAAGATGACGCGATACTGAGAAGTACTGATGATGACGCGATACTGAGAAGTACTGATGAACGACGGGATACTGAGAAGTACCGAGGAACGACGGGATACTGAAGAGTGCTGAAGATGACAGGATAATGAGAAGTACTATGGATGACGGGATAACTAAGAAGTAGTGAGGAACGACGGAAAAATGAGACGTACTGAAGATGACGGAATCCTGAGAATTACTGAGGATGAGGAGATTCTGAGAAGTTCTGAGGATGACGAGATACTGAGAGATACTGAGAATGACAAGATAATGAGAAGAACTGAGGATGACCTAATACTGAAAAGCACTAAGGAACGAAAGGATACTTTGAAGTACTGAAGAACGACGGTATACTGATAAGTACTGAGGATGAAGAGATACTGAAAAGTACTGAGAATGACGGAATAATGAGAAATACTGAGGAACGACGGGATACAGAGAAGTACTAAGAAACGATGGGATACTGAAAAATACCGAAGACGATGGGATACTGAGAAGTATAGAGGATAACGGGCTACTAAAAAGTACTGAGGATGAGGTGATACTGAGAAGTAATGTGGATGACGATATTCTGAGAAGTACTGTGAATGACGGATACTGTACTGAGAATGAAGGAATTTGATAAGTACTGAGTAACCATATGATACTGAGAAGTACTTAGGAACAACGGGATACTGAGAAGTAATAAGGAACGAGGGGATACTGAGAAGTACTGAGGATGACGGGATACTAAGAAGTAATGTGGATAACGGGATACAGAGAAGTACTGAAGAACAACGGGATACTGAGAAGTACTGAGGATGACGGGATACTGAGAAGTACTGAGGAACGACGGGATACTGAGAAGTACTGAGGATGACGGGATACTGAGAATTTTCTATGAACGACGGGATACTGAGAAGTACTGAGGAATAACGGGATACTGAGAAGTAATGAGGAGACGGGATACTGAGAAGTACTGAGGATGACGCGATACTGAGAAGTACTGACGAACGACGGGATACTGAGAAGTACTGAGGAATAACGGGACACTGAGAAGTTATGAGGATGACAGAATACTGAGAAGTACTGAGGATGACGGGATACTGAGAAGTAATGAGGAACGACGGGATACTGATAAGTACTAAGAATGAGGGAATACTGAGAATACTGAAGATGACGAGATACTGAGAAGTACTGAGGATGACAGATACTGAGAAATACTGAGGATGACGGGACGCTAAAAAGTACTGAGAATGACGGGATACTGAGAAGAACTGAGGATAACGGGATTCTGAGAAGTACTGTGGAACGACGGGATACTGAGAAGTACTGAGGATGACGGGATACTAAAAAGTGCTGAAGATGACAGGATACTGAGAAGAACTATGGATGACGGGATACTGAGAAGTAGTGAAGATCGACGCGATAATGAGAAGTACTGACGATAACAGGATACTGAGAAGTACTGAGGATGACGAGATACTGAGAAGTACTTAGGATGACGAAATACTGAGAGATACTGAGAAGGACGGGATGCTGAGAAGTACTGAGGATGTCGGGATACTGAGAAGTACTAAGGAACGACGGGATACTGAGAAGTACTGAGGAACGACGGGATAATGTGAAGTACTGAGGATGACAGACACTAAGAAATACTGAGGATGACGGGATACTAAAAAGTACTGAAAATGACGGGATACTGAGAAGAACTGAGGATGACGGGATTCTGAGAAGTACTGAGGAACGACGGGATATTGAGAAGTACTGAGGATGACGGGATACTAAGAAATACTGAGGAACGACGGGATAATGAGAAGTACTGAGGAAAGACGAGATACTAAGAAGTATTGAGGATGACTGGATATTGAAAAGTACTGAGAATGAAGGAATACTGAGAAGTACTGAGGAACGTTGGGATATTAAGAAGTGCAAGGGATGAAGAGATACTGAGAAGTACTGAGGAACGAAGGGATAGTGAGAAGTACTGGGGATGACAGACACTGAGAAATACTGAGGATGACAGTACTGAAAAGCACTAAGGAACGATGGGACACTGAGAAGTACAAAAGGAAGAAGAGAGACTGAGAAGTACTGAGGAACGACAGGATACTGAGAAGTACTGAGGAAAGACGGGAATCTGAGAAATACTGAGGCTAACGGGATGCTGAGAAGTACTGAAGAACGACGGAATAATCAGAAGTACCAAGGATGACAGATACTGAGAAATACTGAGGATGACGGGATACTGAGAAGTAATGAGGAACGACTGGATATTGAGTTACAAAAGGATGACGGGATACTGAGAAGCACTGAGGATGACAATATACTGAAAAGTACTAAGGATGACGGGATACTGAGAAGTACTGAGGATGACGGGATACTGAGAAGCAATAAGAATGACGGTATACTGAGAAGTACTGAGGATGAAGGGATACCGAAAAGTACTGAGGATGACGGGATATTAAAAGGTATTAAGGATGACGGGATACTGAGAAGTATTGTGGATGACAAGATATTGAGAGGTACTGAGGACGACCGGATACTGAGAAGTACTAAGGAACAAAGGGAACTGAAAAGTACTGAGGAACTACGATATACTGATAAGTACGGAGGATGAAGGGATGCTGAGAAGCACTGAGAATGACGGGATAATGAGAAAAACTGAGGAAAAATGGGATACAGATGACGGGATATTGAGAAGTTATGAGGATGACGGGATACTGAGAAGCACTGAAGAACAACGGGATACTGAGAAATACTGAGGATAACGGGATACTGATAAGTACTGAGGAACGACGGGGTAGTGAGAAGTACTGAGGATGACGGGATACTGAGAAATTCTGAGGATGACGGGATACTGAGAAGTATTGAGGGACGACAGAATACAGAGAAGTACTGAGGAACGACGGGATACTGAGAAGTACTGAGGAACGACGGGATACTGAAAAGTACCGAGGATGACGTAATACTGAGAAGTACTGAAGAACGATGAGATACTGAGAAGTAATGAGGATGACGAGATACTGAGAAGTACTGAGGAATACGGGATACTAAGAAGTACTGAGAATGACGGGATACTGAGAAGTACTGAGGATAACGAGATACTGAGAAGTACTGAGGATGACGGGATGCCGAGAAGTACTGAGGAACGACGGGATACTGAGAAGTACTGAAGAATGACGGGATACTGAGAACTACTGAGAATGACGGGATACTGAGAAAAACTGAGGATGACAAGATACTGAGGAGTACAAAGGACAATGGGATTCTAAAAATTACAGAGGAATACGGGAGCCTAAGAAGTACAGAGGGTGACGGGATACTGAGAAGTACTGAAGATAACAAGATACTGAGAAGTACTGAGGATGACGGGATGCTAAGAAGTACTGAGGAAAGACGGAATACTGAAAAATACTGAGGAACGACGGGATACTGAGAAGTGCAGAGGATGACGGGATACTGGGAAGTACTGAGGATGATGGGTTACTGAGAAGTACTGAGGCTGGCAGGATACTGAGAAATACTAAGGATGACGGGATACAGAGAAGTATTAAGGATGACGATATAATGAGAAGTACTGAGGATGACGGAATACTGAGAAGTACTGAGGACGAAGGGATACTGATAAGTACTGAGGAATGACGGGATACAGAAATGTACTGAGGAACGACGGGATTCTGAGAAGTACTGACGATGACGGGATACTGAGAAGTACTGACGATGACGAGATACTGAGAAGTATTGAGGATGTCGAACTCCTAAAAAGTACTGAGGATGACGTGATACTGAGAAGTACTGAGAATGACGGGATGCTAAGAAGTACTGAGGAAAGACGGGATACTGAGAAGTACTGAGGAACGACGGAATACTGAGAAGTACTGTGGATGACGAGATACTGAGAAGTTCTGATGATGACGGGATACTGAGAAGTATTGAGGAACGACAGGATACTGAGAAGTACTGAGAAACGACGGGATACTGAGAAGCACTGAGGAACGACAGGATACTGAAAACTACTGGAGATAACGGGATACTAAGAAGTACTGTGGATAACGGGATACTGAAAAGTACTGAGGAACGACTGAGTACTGTGAAGTACTGGGGATGACGTGATACTCAGAAGTACTGAGGAACGACGGGATACTGAGAAGTACTGGGGAGCGACGGGATACTGAGAAGTGCTGAAGATGACAGGATACTCAGAAATATGGATGACGGGATACTGAGGAGTAGTGAGGAACGACGCGATAATGAGAAGAACTGACGATAACGGGATATTGAGAAATACTGAGGATGAGATACTGAGAAGTAATTAGGATGACGAGATACTGAGAGATACTGAAAATGACGGGATACTGAGAAGTGCTGCGGATGACGGGATACTGAGAAGTACTGAGGATAACGAGATACTGAGAAGTACTGAGAAGGACGAGACACTGAGAAGTGCTGAGGAACAACGGGATACTGAGAAATACTGAGAATAATAAGATACTGAAAAGTGCTGAGGATGACGGGATAGTGAGAGGTACTGAGGATGACAGGACACTGAGAAGTACACAGGAACGAGGGGGATATTGAGAAGTACTGAGGAAAACGGGATACTGAGAAGTACTGAGGAACGACGGTGTACTGAAAAGTACTGAAGAACGACTGAGTACTGAGAAGTACTGAGGATGACGTGATACTGAGAAGTACTGAGGAACGACGGGATACTAAGAAGTACTGAGGAACGACGGGAATCTGAGAAGTACTAAGGAACGGCGGGATACTGAAAAGTACTGAGGAACGAAGGGATACTGAAAAGTACTGAGGATGACGGAATACTGAGAAGTACAGAAGAACGACGGGATTCTGAGAAGTACTGAGGACGACGGGATACTGAGAAGTACAGAGGATGACGGGATACTGAAAATTACTGAGGAACGACGGGATACAGAAAAGTACTGAGGAACGCCGGGACACTGAGAAGTATTTAGGAGCAAAAGGATACTGAAAAGTACTGAAGAACGAAGGGATACTGAGAGCTACTGAGAATGACGGTGATACTGAGAAAAACTGAGGATGACGAGATACTGAGGAGTACAGAGGATGACGGGATAGTAAAAAGTATTAAGGAATACGGGATACTGATAAGTACTGAGGATGACAGGATACTGAGAAGTACTGAGGATAACGAGATACTGAGAAGCATTGAGGATGACGGGATACTGAGAGGGACTGAGGATGACGAGATACTGAGATGTACTAATGAACGAAGGGATACTAAAAAGTACTGAGGATGACAGGATACTGAGAAGTACTGAGGATAACAGGTTACTGAGAAGTCCTGACGATGACGGGATTCTGAAAAGTACTAAGCATGACGGGATACAGAGAAGAACTAAGGATGACGATATAATGAGAAGTACAGAGGATGACGGGATACTGCGAAGTACTGATGATGACGGGATACTACATGGGACTGAGGATGACGGGATACTGATTTTATTAGTATCATGGATGACGAGAAACTGTAAAGTACTGAGGATGGCCGGGTACTGAGAAGTACTGAGGAACGTACGGATACTGAGAAGTACTGAGGAACGACGGGATACAAAGAAGTACTGAGGATGACGGGATACTGGGAAGTACTGACGGGGTACTGAAATTATTGAGGAACGACGGGATACAGAGAAGTACTGAGGAACGACGGGATACTGAGAAGTACTGACGATGACGGGATACTGAGAAGTATTAAGGATGACGGGCTGCTAAAAAGTACTGAGGATGATGTGACACTGAGAAGTTCTCAGAATGACGGGATACTATGAAGTACTGAGGAACGACAGGATACTGAGAAGTACTGAGGAACGACAGGATACTGAGAAGTACTGAGGAACGACAGGATACTAAAAAGGACTGAGGATGATGGGATACTAAGAAGTACTGTGGATAACGGGATACTGAGAAGTACCGAGGAACAATGGGATACTGAGAAGTTCTAAGGATGACGGGATACTGAGAAGTACTGAGGAACGACGAGATACTAAGAAGTACTAATGATGACGGTACTTGAGAAATACTGAGGAACGACGGGATACTAAGAAGTTCTGAGGAAAGATGAGATACTGAGAAGTACTGAGGAACGACGGTATACTGAGAAGTACTGAGGATCACAGGCTACTGAGAAGTACTGAAAAACGACGGGATACAGAGAAGTACTAATGATGACGACATAATTAGAAGTATTGAGGATGACGGGATACTGAGACGTACTGAGGATAACGGGATACTAAATGGGACTGAAGATGGCGGGATACTGAGAAGTATTATGCATGACGAGAAACTGAGAAGTACTGAGGATGGCTGGATACTGAGAAGTACTGAGGAACGAGGGGATACTGAGAATTACTGAGGAACGACGGAATACTAAGAAGTACTGAGGATGACGGGATACTGAGAAGTACTGAGAATGACGGAATACTAAGAAGTGCTGACGAACGACGGGATACAGAGAAGTACTGAGGAACGACGGGATACTGAGAAGTACTGAATATGACGGGATACTGAGAAGTATTAAGGATGACGGGCTACTAAAAAGTACTGAGGATAACGTGATACTGAGAAGTACTGTGGATAACGAGATATGGAGAAGTTCTGAGGATGATGGGATACTGAAAAGTACTGAGGAACGACAGGATACTGAGAAGTACTGAGGATGACAGGATACTAAAAAGTACCGTAGATAACGGGATACTGAAAAGTACCGAGGAACGACAGGATACTGAGAAGTTCTGAGGATGACGGGATACTGAAAAGTAATGAGGAACGACGGTATACTGAGAAGTACAGACGATGACGGGATACTGAGAAGTACTGAGGAACGACGGGATACTGAGAAGTACTGAGGATAACGGGATACTGAAAAGTACTAAGAATAACGGGATACTGAGAAGTACTGAGGAATAAGAGCATACAGAGAAGTACTGAGGACGATGGGATAGTGAGAAGTACTGAGGATGACAGGATACTGAAACGTTTTGGGGATTACTTTGATACTAGAAAGTACTTAGGATGACTAGTTACTGAAAAGTATTGAGAATGAAGGGATATTAAAAAAGTACATAGGATGACGAGATACTGAGAAGTACTAAGGATGACGGGACACTGAGAAGTACTGAGGAACGACGGGATACTGAGAAGTACTGAGGAACGACGGGATATTGAGAAGTACTGACGATGACGGGATACTGAGAAGTACTGAAGGTGACGAGTTACGGAGGATTATGGAATACGGAGGATTGTGGAATACTAGAAAGTACTGAGGATGACGGGATATTGAGAAGTACTGAGGATGACGGGATACTGAGAAGTACTGAGGATGACAGGATAATGAGAAGTACTAAGGATGACAAGAATACCGAAAAGTACTGAGAAACGACGGGTTACTGAGGAACGACGGGATACTGAAACACACTGAGGATAACGGGATACTGAGAAGTACTGTGGATGACGGGATACTGAGAACTACTGAGGAACGACGGGATACTGAGAAGTACTGAGGAACGACGGGTTACTGAGGAGGATGACGGGGTACTGAGAAGTACTGAGGGACGCCGGGATACTGAGAAGTATTTAGGAACGACGGGATACTGAGAAGTACTGAGAAACGACGGGATACTGAGGAGTACGAAGGATGACGGGATACTGAGAAGTGCTGAGGATGACGATATACTGAGAAGTACTGAGGATGAC
>JAYMFT010366366.1:0-22234 GCA_038088735.1 Panulirus argus
ATATATATATATATATATATATATATATAATATATAGAAGGATTTCGTATTGTGATGTATTACTTTTGACTGCTAGGAAAATGGATATTTTTTCCTTGTTTTGTTATCGTAAGTATTGATTGATTTAGGTCTTTTGGGAATATTGCGGATGGCATTTTTGGTATCCGCTCTGCCCGCAGCTGTGTAATATTCAAGAGGAAAGATGGCTTTGGGTGGCAGGTGAGCGAGCCATTGGTCCGAGTCCGTGTCGTACCGGGGCTGGCCATCTGCAACGAGTGTTGCGTGTGAGTCTTCAGAGCTGTCACATCCATTATCGAATCCTCCTGCTAATGAGGTTTCTTATTTTCTTTTATTTTTTTTCCCTCCGTGTGTCTTTTTGTGTCGCCTGCGGGGGCGCTTGTCTTTGTTCGTCCACCGTCCGCCTGTCAGTCCGTCCGACCGCTCGTTCTTAACCTGCAACATAATAACCTTGCACATAACTTGAAGGGGTCCAAATTCGGATACTCATTAGACTTTAAGTACGTAATTATTTTTCAGCATGGCATAGACCCATAACTCTGGGTCAGGATTTTGGCCTGAGTTAGGCCAGGGAACCTGGCTCATAAACTCGGAAGAAAATCCCAATTTTGGCCACGGAACGGGAAGAAAATTATTTTGAAAATTTCTAAGTAATACTTTTACATCCAATCATGTTTCTTTCCTGTTTCATGTCTATCGTCATTCTTGTTTCACTCCCAAGAACCATGTTTCCAATCAATCCTTTTTTTTAATTCCCAAGAACCGCGTTTCCATACGTTTTTGTTTCATTCCCAAGAATCACGCTTCCATCCACTCCTGGAAATAAATTTCCACCCATTCTTAGTAACTATGGTGCGCTGCGGGCTATACAGTTGCTTCATGTAACATACTTCTGGTTTATCTGTAGGGGTGGGAAAAAAAAATTGTACCCACGTATCCCGAGTAATTCGTAGGTTTGAGTTCATTTATTTACTTATATATTTATTTGTTATTTATTTACTTACCTATTTATTTGTCATTTATTTACTTATCTATATATTCGTTTGTTCACATGTATTTCATTATGTTTTGCCGCATGAGTGGCGATTTTATTGTGCTCTCCTGCCCATCCTGTGGGCAGTGGGGCAAAAGAGGATACACTGGTGCGCGAAGGTTCAGGGAGTAGACCTCAAGTTACATTGGACAACAGTGAATGAATTATTCAACGGTTTACTTTGTAAGTGAACTGTTTACGAAGGGTGAACAACAAATATCGGATTCTACAGTAAGTTTTACGGTAAATGAACTATTTACAATAGACAAGGTAAGGGTGGATACTTTATAAGTATCTAAGGTGAGGTATTAAGAATGGATGAAATGCTTACACATGTTTTGTAATGTTCGGTGGAAAGTGTCTCTGAATTCCCAAATTTAAAAGTACGCGCATTATATGTTTGCTTGAAATTATCTCCGGTTCACTGATTTTGCAAGTCAGGTGCATAATGTTGCGGCTGAGTGTTGGGAGTAATTTTGCCGGCGGAGTTTACAGTTGGTCTGTTCATTATCAGCCGGAGGGCAAACTCCCATGGGTATCTATATACTAGCTTAAGTCGGGCAACAACATCTTTCATGATATTATGGTAATGCACAGTTCTACTTGTCTTTTTTTTTTTTTTAAGGCTCCTTGCAAGTAGACCCCGGTGATAGTTAAATACTTCGAAACGTACGTTTGTTTCTGATTCAGCAGAACTCTCATGTGTTCTGATGAATCAGAAACAAACATACGTTTCGAAGTATTGATGGCTAAATGTTACAGCAGCTCCACAAATGTTGATGGGAGGCCAATACACCGACACCTTATATTCACAGTATAATTTACTGTTGTACTGATTTCATTTTGTGACCACCTGTTTTGGAAGGACGTCTCTTGAGGATTTTTTTTATTTCTAAGCAGCGTTGACACGCCTTTCACAAGTAGCTGAAACATGGTTTAATAGAGTGAGTGTATTATGGTAACCAGCGGTGTTGATAATGATATCACCTCGGGCATGGACTGAAGAAGGGGATCAATTAGGACGTAAAGAAAGGATGGGACTAGGTACATCGTCCACCGGAGTAACCAAGTTCAGACTCAGATTTCCTTTCAGCGTCCTTGAAACAGAACAGATGGCTTTCTGTTGCACAGGTAGCCAGACACAACGCTGTAAACGATTTAGAGAGGCGGTGTGTGTATGTGTGTGTGTGGAGGGAGAGGGGGGTGTGTGGAAATCCTCCCCTCCCCCCATCTTGTATTATAATGTTCTATCTAAAAGAACAGAAGATGGAGAGAGCTAGGATTTATCCCCGAAGGTCCAGCTCCTGATGCCTCCTCGTTACGACGGGAAACAGAAGCATGTATGGAGGGAGAAAAAATAAATTCCACACAATTCAGATGTGAATATTTATTAGACTGTTCAGCATGGCTGAATTATTCGAGAAGAGCAGCAGCGATACTGGAAAAAAAAAAAAACGAAGGGGAGAAAGATGAACCGGCATCTGCGGGGGTCAGAGACGAAGTTATTTACAGCAACAGCTGGTGGACGACGGACGCTGCTTCATCCCTCACATTTGTCACGCACGACCATCCCGCAGGTCGTGTAGAAGCTGACCCTTGCCGACCGAAACGACTTCCATCACTGACAAACACAGGCTATGAGCCGGACTTCGCCTCTATTGAAAATTGATCATATCTTCTTGGGTCTGCGCGTTAATTCCAGAGAACCTTGATTGGTTTCCCGAACCGCTAAATTGTTATAAACAGTTTCCTGCGAGTCATTGCTGTGTTTAACCTCCTGGGCTCATGCGATGTTTCGATTGTTGGTTTCTCCGAGAATGAAAATTTTATGAAGGCCAAGAATTTCATCATTTATACAGGAACATCTCATTTAGTGCTGAATACTTGAGATAGAGAGTTGACTTTATTATTCAAATGGTCTTATAGACATCCAGTTAAACCGCCATTCTGATCACTTACGATGCAGTTGAATGTTAGTATGTATATGTATTTTCTTTTTAAACGTTTGTTTCATCGTAGACTATCTCATTCTTGTGGCTTAATCCTGCGCATCTGATTCATGACCAACACACTCACCAAAAAAAAAAAAAAAGTGATATCAGACATTAATGTTCCAGAATGGCTTTCCACCCAACTTCCTTTGTAGTAGTCATTTTGCTTGCGGATGCTTCTTTGTTTTGTCGGCGCCGAGGCGCACGTTTGCCTTGCGGAACGAGTTTAATCGTATTCCGAAACCCAACCATATAATTTGTTCACCCGCCATGAGTAGTCAGGGCGTATATATATATATATATATATATATATATATATATATGCATTTATTTTGATAATTTTGATTATATATTTATCTTTACTATAATTGCCCCTTGGGCTCCTCCAGCTCCAGGGTTATGCTACTTCCAGTAGCAGGGAAATGGTGGACTCCTTTGGAGTGAGAGGTTCTCAGGCGAGACTGTAATCTCATCGATGAAGCTTCGCCAAAGGTGACTTTCAACTCGCGGCGCAACCTCGAGCAGGCGGAGTCTGGTGATACCTATATATTTATATAAATTTTTTGTTTATTATAGTATGATGTCGGACGTCAGGTCTGCATTTCGGAGAGTCGTGTGGTTAAAGTTACTGACTGCTTTAGTGCAGGGCTGTAAGGGAGATAGACCAGACAAGTTCCCTCGAGCATATCTCTGCCTCTATGGCTCCAGTCTGTGGAGCACTTGACTCCTAGTGGTCGTTCCTCGCTCCTCTGCAGTATTTACCTCCGTTATTGGATATCAGCATTGACCAGCGTGTCAGGGTAAGATCATTTGGTAGATGATTATATAAGAGGGAAGTCAGGTAGTTTCACGTGTCTCATCGGTATTATTTATTTATTTATTTATTTTTTTTAAGTGTGAGAATATTTTTGAAATGCCTGGTCTGTCCCTAAGGCTTTCAGGACTACGATATGCTTTTATGCGTGGTATGTTAATGGTTTTTGTATGGTCCGTTGGTCTCGCCTCATTAATTCCACACCAGTGGTTGCCAATACTAGTTTTACACCAGTGGTTGCCAACACCAATTCCACACCAGTGGTTGACCAACACCAGTTATACACCAGTGGTTGCCAACACCAGTTCCGTACCAATGGTTGCCAACATTAGTTCCAAACCAGTGCTCACCAGCATCAGTTCCCACACTTGTGGTTGCCAAAACATACTCCTGCAATATCAACTTGTGGATTTGTGGTGATGTTTCTTGATTTTTTAATATTGTATCCAGGTGTCTAATTTAATTTTCTTGATGTCAGGCCAAAGTCAGTAATGATTTTGACTCGAAGGTATCTCGGGTCGTATGTAGAACAGTGATGAAATGTGTGGTTTACGGATTGGGCCGTTAAGCCAGAGGGTGCAGAGTCCTTGACCCTGACGGTAAGACCCTTGAGCACGAAGGTTCGGTTCTTGAGCATACGGGATTACCCTTGCGGAGGATGGCACGTCTCTTGACCACGACTGGACAACCCTTGCGCACGACGGTACGACCCTTGACAACGACGGTACAGCCCTTGGGTATGGTGGCCTGGTTGATGGGCGGCCCTAGTGGGTGGCTGCGGTGGTGGGTGGCCCTGGCGGGGGAAGATAAGAAGAGGGAGGTGATCACCTGACCTCACGTGTCTCTCCGTCCCAAACTTCAGCCACGATTTCTTCGAATAGAAAACTAATATAACCAGTGTTCTTGAAGCAGGCAGGCAGGCCGATCACGTCTCAGACTCCCGTTCTATGTACATCAGTATTAGTTTCGTGGAGCGTCTGTGTTTGGGGACGGGAGAACCCGAAAGCTTGATATCATCTTGAATAACACCGAAAGCAGGAGAATATCATGCTCTCCTCTTACCCAAACGCCTGAGGGCGTACTGGATTGGGCAAACACCAGAATGATGTTTACCTAGGGATGGAAGGTTTGTGGCAGTGGGAGAAGGGGTCACTTTTTCTCATGCAGAGGCAATGTAGGTATTAAGATTTTTCCCTCGTCATCATATCATGGGGGTAGTCATGCTGCAGGCAACGAAATCAGCAAGAAGAAGGATGCTCTGGCATTTGGTGTATACGAAAAGTTCACAGGTCATCAGTAACAGGTAACGTAGAACACTGTTAAACCTAATGTTAACGAACAGTTGAAAGCATAGATTGGTAATATCACGTGTCACTCATACTGCGTACTCAGACCGCGACATGATGAACGGGCATGTGGTGTGGAACAGTACAGTAGGCTTGAATCCTCCTGGCGCTAATCACGTAAGGGAGCTTTTATCGGATCCAACAGCTTGCTCGACCAACGACCCAACCCAAAAGCTTGGGGCCTAGCCCAGGCTAATGGGGTTTGAAGGCCTCCAAAGCCTTAATCAGGTATCTACCGGGTACTCCCCAGATCTGTAACTTTTAACATCCACTTAAACTGGTTGGAAATGAACGTTGATCCTTCAGTCATTCCTTTGGATAACACTCTTGAGTCGCATGGCCAAGGACCAGTGCACAGAGGCAATAAGATTCCAGACATTACCTGGACATGCATTATGTCCATCTCTGTTTACAAAATACTAAGAAACAATCCGGAGTGGAACGTCCGTCAAGTCCCAGACAGACGAAGGGGCGGAGTTGACGATCCTCAGTCGTCCCAACTCCCTCCCCAGTGGCGACAGAGGTATGAAAGGGAATGTGAAACAAGTGGGCAAAAACTGGAAGTATCCTTGTCAGGGTGAACAGGTGGTTCCGGAAGAAAAAGAGATGTTGAAGAAATAGGAAAGAATCTTGTTAACTCTCTTGCTATTACCACCTCCAATCTATCCCTTTCCGTCCGCAGCTCTCTCGTAGTTATGCAGGTACTATTTTTTCCTCTGCTTCTTTGAGTTTACTGCGTGGGCTCCGGTCGCTAAGGCCTGGACCCACGGTACGCGACTGGCTGCTGCTTTCCTTAGTTTTTGTGTGGAAACAAGACAAACGAGGATTGACTGTACCCCATTGTTTCCTGGAGGAGTGAAGGTGTGCAACACTGTCTCTTTCGTCTTTTCACTGTTGTTATAACATTTCCACAAACACCTGTGCTGATTTCCTTTTCTTATATTCTTTTATTTTTCTTTCATTCGAGATGGCCACGACGAGGGACGCTATCCAAAGTACTTCTCTTCCGGAATGAGAACCGCTACTCTGGCATCACATTGTAGGGCATTAGCTACAAGACTGAGATAAACAAGACGAACGATAACGCCTTTCAGAACAATAACGCAATTTACAGCGGACGAACTTATGTACCAACATCACCTTTCAAGGTGGGCGACATAGCATGGTTGGAAAAGGTGTAGGGGTTATCCACAGCCTTGGCCCAGCCCGGGCTGTGGGGATGGAAGACCCCAAGAAACTTCACCAGGTATTCACCACCCCACAGCTACTGACAAAAAAATAACATCCAGTTGAAACTGCTGGAAACACTGAGAACTTATTATTCTCTGGAACGCACACGGGAAAAATATGTAATTTAGTCATGGAAAATCCTGGAAAGCCTTGACTCCAGTCTTCACTGATTGCTAATTTTCTCTTGTAATGATAGCCGCGGATGACTTGATTACTTGAGTTAAAGCAAAGATGCCTGAAAGGGAGGAAGAGGAGAATGTTAACGTACAGGTTCAGAAATTGTTTGACGCCCTGACAGTGAGTGTTGTGAACCAACCAGTGAAGAGAGAGAGAGAGAGTCACCTAATGAATACATATATATTTATACCAGTTTTACGTAATCATACAAGTTGCATTGGGTTCTCCGACCCGGGCGCCCCCGGCTTCAAATATCCTGCCTGCTTAGAGATATCGGTTTAGCTTGGTCGTGTATTGCTCTGGAGATGGATAGATAGATGCAAGCCTCCAGGAGCGCCCTGAATTACGTTCAACATGATGTAAGGTTAAGTAAACCCACGGGAACCGACACTGTGCCGGTAACTATCAGGAACACCTTGGGATGCGCGAAGGAGAGGTTTAAGAGTACCCTGGACATCTAGGTGACTGCAGAGTGAACCAGACCACAGCCGTGCTGTAGGGGGCTAAGTGGGCCTACGGGCTAGCCTGCCTCCAGCAGCTTGGTCGACCAACGACCCAATCCAGTAGCCTGGGTCCAGCCCGGGCTGTGGAGGTAGAAACCCCCCGAAGACTACACCAGGTATAACAAGTGGACGTAGAAGATGCAGGCATTTGAAACAGTGAACGACCCGAGGGGACTAGGAGTTCTCGAATTGTTTCCAGAAATTTAATGAACATTGCGACCAGTTTTTAGGCGTGAGGACCACAGACCGCAGCCGAGTGGGTGGGTGGTGAGTCACAGAAAGGCAGCCAGGTTGACGGGGAGCTAATAAAAACATGGAAGAGGCCACTCTGCATTGTCAGACAGATTGAATTACTTTTACTGGTGTTGGCTGGGTTGAATACATTTGGTGATATTTCTCTTGCGTGTCTCTTATGGAACGGTGAATTCACGGAACGGTGGTGGGTTCAGGTGTGGTGTACAAGCCTTGTCCTCAGGACTCTGAGTGCAGCTCCTGGTTCAGAGAACACATGCTCAAGTATTCGTAATCTTAGTAGTCAGTAAAGATAAACTATATTGGAAGCTTTGAGAAGGAAGGATGGGAGTAGAGGAGTAGGACTGGATCTTTTACCGGTGGTGTTTTCCCAGTGATTCACGTCAGTGGCCAGGAGACTGTAATTGATCCTCATAAACCTCTCTAGTGGCTCCTGACACAGGTATTCTTTAATTGACAGAGAGGATGCTTGTGAACAACAGTCATGGCGCTCCTGGCTGGAGACACTACTCAGGATTACACGACTGTAGCATCCCAACTATTGCTGTGTGTGTGTGTGTGTGCGTGTGTGTATGTGTGTGTGTGTGTGTATGTGCAAGACCCGTGTAAGGAGGAGTGTTGACAGTAGCAGAGAGAGAGAGAGAGAGAGAGAGAGAGAGAGAAAGTTTTTGGTACCAAAGACGTGGAGAAAAGAGGAGATTTCATTTAGGTATTCACGGAGAGTGAAAGTAGAAAATGTGGGACTTTTGTGCAGATCCGGGGAATTTCATGACTCCTGTGGGCGGACGTATAATGAGACTTGTTGACATGACAGCACGGCGACGGCCTCCGCATTGTGCGCTCAATCACAAAGGAACTTACTGTTGTCTTTTTTTCGCGTTCCAGTAAGTTTGTTACCTGAAATAGCGTGGCTCTTGTGTGATTAGCAGTGGCTTACCCTTGGGAAGAAAGTTGGCATTATATATATATATTATGTTTCTTCTCAACACATACGATCGTATCGTCCTTTATTCTTGCCTTGATACTGTGAAAAATTGAGGGCTGTTTAATAGCTCTCTCTCTATACACCGATTTTCCAGTCCACACTTAGTTTCTCCATACTGGTAGAAGAAGCTCAGAGGTCTTTCATTATATGTCAGTATGTAGAACTCGACCAGGGAGGAACACACACACACACACACACACACACACACACACACACACACACACACACGTCAGGGCTGTGTCAGCACTGACATCCTGTACAAATATCTCAAACTTGCCTCACCCGCCTAGCGTATTATCAGCTTTAAGACTGTCTCACGTCATTTGTATTATCTTCACCTTCCGTTCGAAAAGAAAGACATTCTTCTAACAGTGGTTGAAGTTGCATTTCTTAACTCCGTGTTAAGTGTGCTGTAAACGTTTTCCACGGTCTGTGCTTGCCCCGTAAATGTAACTATGTTCCATCTTCATTTTGTTTTCCCGCCCCGCAGTATGACAGCTTACAGACCGGTGTGTCCATCTCCCCTTTAACAATGACATTTCCTCACCGTAGCCTGACTCTGCAACAAAACTCAACCAGAGTATCACAAGCGGTTTTTACTCTTTAAGACTGGGACGAAGTGAACGATTTTTGGGGTCGACGAAGAGGTAGGGTAGGTCCACGTCCTTGTAGGCAGGTGAACGAATAATGTTAATGGAATCCCTTCTTAAGACCTACCCTCCTCCGATGTTTCGGGTCTTCTGTTGGTCCTCGAGAATACGATAGAGTTAAGAGTTTGTCAAGGCATTGCCCATTACCATGGTACAAGTTCAGTCCACATGATTCAGGTCAGGGTCCATATAAAACCCTCCTCTATAGAAAAAATGGAGTGCTCTGAATTCGAGGTTATTATAAAGGCCTGGTTTAAGGCTCCGTCGAGAAATTACATATGGATCGGTTTCTCTCTATATACCTTTTCTGAGGTATACTTCAGCATAACTAGGGGGCCACCAACTAGAGACCACGCAATATTCGGTTGCGTCACAAGATTGCGTACTGTGTGGTCCGTTGGCAACTCAGGGATGGTGGGCTGTTTTGGTAACTACTTCTCTTTCCTTGCATTTCGTTGCTTTGGAACTCCCCACCCACCTATGTCTATCTGTGTATCTTCATATCTCTTGACGTCCGTTCCCTCCGAGAACTCCCATCAAGGGGGTATACACGGTAAAAAGAGTTTTCATTTATCACTGTCTCTTACATGCCTCCACCGCATACGCCATTCCACTCTTTCTTCCACCATTTCTCTCCCCTCCAGTGCTCTTCCACTCCATTTTCCCATGTCAGAGGTGGTCTTCCTCTCACAACAGTCCCTTTAATCGTCCTGTCATACGCTCTCCTTGTATAAACTACTCGTCTTCCACTCTTTCCACACATCCTCTCATGTCTTGGCCAATGAATATGCCCTGGTGCTTTTTGAAAGAGTTTTTTTTCATTTCCTCTAATATTCGTAAATATTTTTCATGGCTTTACTATTTTCATTTCATTAACATCTTTATATATCAATTGATTCCCGGCCTTGACGTGGACTTTTGCCCGTGACTCGAGCCTCCAAAGTGTATATACATAAGATAAACCACTGATCACAAGATGCTCTTGGACTGAAAATGCTCGACATCTTCGCTTTGGGGGAACCAGATATAAAACCAAGTTAGAAACGTAGGACTTAAACAGACATTATGATATCAGGGAAGACAAGAGAAGAGTGAGGGAATCCTAGTGACAAAAAATATATCACAGTATGTGTACAGCCAATTGACGTCTGTGGGAAGGCCTGGAAATCACTTCGACTCGTCGCTGGAGCGCTCAGTAAACGACACGCTCCATAGTCTACGCTCCATAGTCTACACACTGTGAAAACATTTTAAGGCTTGCTCCCCAATCACCAAGAAAGAAAAAAATCACATCTTGTCATGACGTTCAGAAAGCTTTGCATAATAATACGGGTGTCATGCGTATAGCCTCCATGAATACAGTAGACGTAAATAGTGTAAACATCCGGGTCCAGAAAGCGCTCACCGTTATACCTGCAGACGTGATACATAGTGTGGACTGACCAATGGGAATATTAAGACACCCATTGTCAATCAAGTGAACCTGATCAGCCATGTTGCAGATAGATGCTTTAGAGCCTTCGGGCCTCGGCCGTAGGCGTGAATAACCTTCCTTGACCAGAGGAGGAGGCGGCGCATTGCAACACTACTGTTCCCCGGGATGACACGCCTGCAGGGACATTACTCCCCTCCAGAATGGATGCAAATTATACGAAAGGTGTTGGTTACGCAAGGCCCACAGGCCGCGGCCTCCAAGGTATCCTAACTTGCGCGTAGGAGCAACGGTATATAGCTTGGCCTCAGACCGATCGGTAAGCAGGTGGAAGACCTCCGAAACCCTCGAAAGGTGAGGTGAGGTAATGTACGCATCCAGATGTGTTTACGTAAGGCGTGGTAGAGGATGTGGTGATATCTGTACGAGAAACTGTCGTGGTTCGTTCTCACATCCCCGCCTCACCACACCGTGCCTGGTGGCCCGTGTGGGTATTTCACATACAGTTGGGAAAAAGAAGATGTATGTGATTCATGGTACACATAATCAAGCCAGGATACGGAAGGGAAGGTGTTAAGGCGTGTCGTAAGGGAGTGTCGTTGGCCAGGCACAGCAGTCGACGTGTGATTATCATTACCCATCTCCTCGCCTTACCCTGCATTTGTTGTTTTTATTTTCTCCCGTGCCTCGTGCGTAAGTCAACTTTAATGTTGAAGCTTTTGATGTGGGTATGCAGGTAGGGAGGGAGGGAGGGGAGGACCTTAGAGGAGTGACCTGGTGGTCGGTGGGGGACAGTGGTAAGAGGGATGTTCCTTCTTAGTGGAGAGGTAAGGTTAGATTGTTGGTGCCTCACCGCCCGCTGGTCTGGCTAGTGTTGTAGAGCCTGCTAGCCTAGTGGCTACTACTGTAGGAGCTGTAGAGCCTGTTGTCCGTACTACAGCTGTAGGAGGTGTAGAGTTGGCAAGTTTTGAATACAGTTAGAGCTGTAGGTGCGGCTTAGTAATCTAACCTAACGACTGTAAAGAAAAGTTGAATATTCTTAGAGGCAGCTTAAAACGACGAAGTGCATGCTTATGAAATTCTATGGGAAATGAGAATAAACTAAACGTTAATAGTTAATAAAATTATCAGATGCGTGTAGTGGTAGTTTGATGGGTCAAATACCAGTACAGAAAGTAGATATCTGGGCGTAGTCCTAGACTCGAGGATAGCCCCGCTGTGGAACCAGGCCATGTTTAGTCTATTTTCAGGCTCTTGGGATGAACGGAAAGAAGAATTTGGAGTGGGTTCTGTCCATTGTTTAAGACTGTCGCTCATGTTATATGTTAACATGCAAGACTTCTGTATATTTCACGGCTCCTGTAGGGTCACTGTACATTGAGGGCGTGACAGCGTGTGTCAGCTGTGGTGGCGGGGAGGGGCCTGAACCCCATCTCTGTGTAGTTTAGCTTACCATGATGGTGTCTGGTGCCAGGGTGACGTCACGCGGCACTTAACACTATTACCACTACTTACACAGCTGCCGTGTTGGACCTGTACCCATCTCGGGCAGGAAGTATCCCCTCGCCGCTCTCCTGCCACTGATGACGGTCGTCTAAGTTTTAATTCCTCCTTGTGTAGATACTTCTTGTGATGTTAGCGTTCGGTACCTGTCGTATTCTCGGGCCGCCCAACGTTGCGTCCGTGTCACGGTCGTCACGAGGGGGAGCAACCGTTGTGCGTGTACGTAGTAGAAGCTGGAGCAGACGTGAAGTGCCTGGGCGACGAATGTGGTGTTTGTCTTTCTCAGGTGTGTGTGTGTGTAGGCAGAGGTGAGGCTGGGGGTCAGGTGGGTGCGTGCTGAGCTCTCCCTGAGCTGTGTTTGACTGGCTGCCCCGACCTCCCCGCCTCGGGGCTCCGGAGGTCCACTGCTGCGTCTGCTGGAGGGCTAAGTATCTTCTTGTGCGTTGCCCGGGCCTCCGCCGCCTCGGCAAACCTTGGCTTCCTATTGATGGGGCCGGACACCAGATTTTTACTGTTAGTAACGTCGGGTGACGCCGTGCGGGGGCAGACCTGGTATTGACTCCTAGGAGATGCATTGTTCGAGTGTTGTTGCCCCGCTGGCTTTCACACAACGTCTGCCTCAGTAGAATATATATATATATATATAGGTGTTGTCGGACTTCGCCCACACGAGGTTATACCGCGAGTGAAAAGTCACGTTTGGCGAGACTGTGTAACTGGGAGTCCAGTTTCGTCCAAGAACTTCTAACTGCAAAGGAGTCCATCGTTTTCCTGCTACTATCAGTAGCGCAGTCTTGGGGCGGCAGGTGTTACTGTACCCTACCTGCTTGCTGAAGTAGAAGTCATCTTTGGCGGAGTATGTATTATTGTCAGTTGAAAGATATAACAGTTTTGTTAAAGAGCTTTTCGCTTCAAAGGAATTCATATATATGAATATGCGTGTGTGCGTGTTTGTGTGTGTGTGTGTGTGTGTGTGTGTGTGTAGAACACCTCAGAACATCAGTAAACGTGTTGGAGACCGTGTGCACTCCAAGTACAGCTAGGTCTCCATCCAGTCTTGTGGGAAGAGACGAACCGCAGGGTGACAATTGAGTGAATGCTTGGTAACACTCGGGGGATGCTTGTGTGTGTGTGTGTGTGTGAGTATGGCAATTAAGAATCATTAGTTTGCTAGTGTGTGTCAAAGACGGAGGTGTTGCAATACTTCAGTATCGTCGGAGTACAACAGAACCACTGCGGCACACCAGCCAAGGGAAAATGATAGGGTGGGTGACGGGTGTGTTTACTGAAGGGAAGGAAAGTCAGAGCAAAGATGACCGCATTCTAATCATTTCATCTCGAGCCTTGGACACTTTTGTGTACTCATATCACCTCTTACGGCCGAAGGAATTGCGCTCAGCTGGAGATTATGAAGTGATCGTTCTCTTTATTCAGTGAAACCTCAGGTATTGGGAAAGGTTGGGAAGAGTTCATATTATATTCGCTGGAATGAAACTTTTAGGGGGTGTGCATTGCCCGTGATGGTTCCCAGCCTGTGTACACGGAGAGAGAGAGAGAAGAGAGAGAGAGAGAGAGAGAGAGAGAGAGAGAGAGAGGCGGTGAGGGATTTAAAGCAGCTGTTATTCTGACTTGGTGTTGTGGTCTCCAGGTGTGGCCTGTGATACTCCCCCACCCCCCTCTCCCCTTCTCTCCCCACGCCTCCCCTCCTCCCCTCCCCTCTCCCTTCCCCACCACAGGCCGGGAGGGGAGAGAGACCACTTCTGGGGGAGGGTGACACGGGGGAGAGGGAGAGGGGGGGAGAGAGAGGTAGGTGGTCGGCACGGCAGGTGCCTTAATGCAAGGCACGCGTGCCTGAAAGGGTGAAAGGAAACCACGAGTTAAGCTACGTATAGGAGGGAGTTGGGAGAACCAAGAGAGATGACAGTGGCTCCAGCTAGAGAACCACTAGAGAACCAAGGGAGATTGTTTTGGCAACAGGTAGAGATCCGCTAGAGAACCAAGGGTCATGTGGTTTACTCTTGGATGTCTCACTGGACCGAGGAGCCAAGAGTGGCAGCGGAAGCAGCGGTAGTGAGAGGGGGACTTGCCCCCAGGGAAGCCACTCCCTCAGGGGGGGAGGGGGTAGTAAAAGAGGTCGAAGAGGCTCAGGTCGAGGTGGTGGGGGGGGGGGTGTCGGTGGTAATAGAGGTCGAATAGGAGGTCGATAGAGGTCGGAGAGGAGGTTAATGGCGAATAGGAGAGTGTGAGGGAAGAGCACGGGAACGCGCCGTCACGTGTAGCGAGAGAGATAGAGAGAGAGAGAGATATGAAGCTGAACTGTCGAAGGTGAGAGTCAAGTCATGGGGTTAGGTGATAGGCTGTGTGTGTGTGTGTGTGTGTGTGTGTGTGCTGCCGTGTCAGGCTGCTGCCGCTGGTGGTGCTGGCAATGGTGGGTTCGAATCCCGGTGAGAGGGGACTGCGGCCAACACGACCACTACGGACTAGTATGACGTGAAAATATAGATGGCGCAGTGGTAGCACCTGGGTTGGATGAGGAATATGACTCGATGAAGTCGAGCATTATGAAGACGCTTGGGGAAGAGAAAGAGACTCGATGAATTCTTGCAGAGATAAGACGTGAAGAGAGAAAGAGGCTTCTGTTATAGACTGACGAAGAAATTATTAAGAAGGACAGGTTATAGACGACAGAAGAACCTCGACCAGGTAGGCAACTTGAGGTACAAGTTACAAGAACCTTGTTTGGGTAAGGTATTCGTAACCGACTAACCACTGGACATGATTAATGAATAAGGGATCTATTACCATAAACACGGAGTCTAAATCTCCCGCTCAGGGTCTTGAGTTTAACACAGCCTGGTTGGTAAAGGAAAGCTTAACGAGGCTGAGGAAGACGTTAGAGCTCCAGGAAGGTGTGAGAGGAAGGCAAGTTACTTGGACTAACTTAAGTGAGAGGAACCAGAGGACGCAAGTAAATGATGCCTTCATACTTTTAGCAAGAGTAACAAATGTTCCCCCGGCAGAGAGGTGGATGACGCTGTTGTTTCTGGCGTTCCACGCTAGACTCATGAGACGGGCACTCATGAGAGGCTCACCGAGGTCTGGACAGGTAACATTGTTGGTTACGTCCATAGCTGGTGAAGTTCATCTCAAACAGGTGAACGGTAGTGAAGACAGGAGGGCTTGAGACATGACCAGACGGTAACCTGTCTTCTAAGAGGACTTAAGTCACTGGAATCAACTTAGAAAATAGTTTTAAGATTTGGCGCGAAAGATTTTGACAACGCACGTCCGACCCAGAATCGTCTCTGTATCGCCAGTCTGGCTGGTCACCTCACTTGAGGGAGCAGATAAAACTGCTAGAGAAAGTCTAAAGCATTACGTGAAATACTACTGTATACCTGGACTGTATACCTAGGACTGCCTGAGTTACAGGGAGGGGAGGAGTCCTAGGACAACCTGTGACCTGAGTTACAGGGAGATCATGTGTTTGATGTTGATATTGACGAGTTCTTCGAGGTAAAGCCGACCTGTTCAGCCAGGAAGTACAGCAACGCATGAAACACAAGAACATTGTCAGACGTGAATGAACACATGTAGAACAGAACAGCGAAGGGATAGAACACCGTGAATAAAGAAGAGGAGAATGCTGCAGCAAGAGAGAAGTATGAAAGAAGTTTTGAAAGAATTTTTATGACAATTACGAAGTTGAAATGGAGCCCACGAGATCAGCACAGTCTCCCCTGACATCCAAGTACGATATATATATATATATATATATATATATATATATATATATATATATATATATATATACACACACCTGTATCAGTACTCAGGCTGTAGTCTATGATTGGTTGGTGTCCCACATCACAAGCGGGGAGCACCTCTCTCTTTCCTCTCTCCCAACACAACCACTCACTCACTCACGCCTCTCACACGCGCCAGCATCTCTCACTGCCTCTCCCTCATACTTCCGGCCTTTGGGCCTTTTCTCACAATCTCATTTTTCCCTCAACCCGGCTATTATTTGTACTCTCCCTTCCCGTCCTCTCACTGCCCTCACGTCCACCTCCTCCTACTCCTCCTCCTCCTCTCCCACACCTCAGCAGCTCGCCCGGGAGCCGCCAAGTCTCCATTCCCTCACAGGGCAGTCAGATGGTCAAAGTCCATCAATGGATTTTGTAATAGTTGCCCCAAGACCACATTTTCCTTTCACACTCTCCCTAAAAATCATTCGTCACAGAGTCACTTCGTTTCGCACAAATTGATGATACAAAGGTCAAATAATTTATTTCTCCCCCATGAATTTCGCTCAGCAATTTGTTGCGTGTTTTCCCCGACAATATTGCTTCTTCTTCTTTTTTATTTTTTTCCCTGCACCGAACTGACAAGTTGTGAAAGTCGGTCGCAAATTGGGATGCCATAGATAATTCGTTTTTGCCCTAGAGGGGTCAGAAGTTGGCTTCAACATGTCCTCTCTCGACTTGCCAAGTATTGCCCCTTCGATATTGCAAGTTGTTTTTTTTTTTCCTTCTCCTCCAGTATTGCCAAGACATCATCATCAATCGTCCCACAACGTTGCAAAATGATTTGAACACATGATGCGGTGGTGTCGCTGCTTAGCCGGAAGGCTACAGGTGGCGCCCCCAACCAGTCCGTGTTGCTAGTATGCCCTTCAATGTTGCAAGTTGACAGGATGTGTGGCTGGTTTGTTCACCCCCTTCGCACGTTGACGGGTCGGCCGTAAATGTAGCACGCTGATAGCAGTCGGATGGTATGGCTCACTCTTCCCGGAAGCTGAGGGGAAAATGTCTTGAGATCTTGACTGATGACCCCGGGCTAAAACTCAAAGACCCGACCCTTCTCTTCTGCTGCAAGTGATTCCCTGAATCTACAGATGAGGAGCCTAGTGTCCCTCCCCCTCCCTGGGGGGGGATGTTGCAAGCTTGAAGCCGCATTGCAACCTCCTGGATATTGCAGGCTCGTACCCTAATGTACACAAGAGAGGTCGCTCGCTTCGCCGTTTGCTGGTGACTGGCTCAGGGGTGAAGGAGTGAAGCGATGTCAAGAACATTGCTTCGATGAGCACGTACCGCGTTTAAAGTTAAATTTCGTTATATATATATATATATATATATATATATATATATATATATATATATATATATGACGTGGGATGGGAGAATGTACGTGAGAATAAAGACATGAGGAGGAAGACACGTTGTGAACATTTGTGGACAATACAATTGAAGATGGAAAGGAATTTTTTTTTTTTTGCTCCTCTTTGATTAAGTTGATCAGTCTGTGAATAATATGGATTAATGTTTGGGTTATTGTGTGGTGGGGGTGAAGGGGGATAGAGATGGGGGGGAGTCACCGAAGGGGGTGGGGGTAGAGAGGGGGAGGGTCGTCACCGACTGGTGGGGGGGGGAGAGAGAGGCAGTACCCGCTTTGCTGTCCGGAGAGGCAATGACGGCTACACAGTGAGCCAACGCTGGCTGTCGAGTTTCCCTCCTTTGGCCCCGGCGGCTGTCACGTCTTCCTGCCTCACCCACGCTTGGCCTGATGGCATTCAGTCCACAAACATACAGTCTCTCGACATCACACACACAGCACCAGACGGCACGTCATTCGCACGTATCTGTATTTTCCTGCAGAGGGAGCTACCTCTCTCTTTTTGGGAGTGTTTCCTGAGTCTCTCTCTCTCTCTCTCTCTCTCTCTCTCTCTCAGTCAGGTCAGGTCAGGCCACCAAACACCTGTAGCTGAAACGAAGCAAAAACACTAACAACGAACAACGCCATTTTAATGGCAACACCAGAAGTTATGTTTATATAATTGGATAAGTTGATTGCGCTAATTAGGAAACCCCAGAAGTTATGGCCACACCAGAGAGAACACATCGCTTCCAGGAACACCTCAATTTACAACATAGGAAAGTAAGACCTGTACAACGTTAAATTTAACAAAAGCACTGACATACAGTTTTAATAAACGTTCGATCACAGACGAAGACATTGAGGGAAAAGCTTAGAGAGCCGAGTGTTTAGATTTAACGGAGCACCGGTTAAAATTAACCGCACCGGGAGAGTTAACCAAAACCACGAGCACAAACGCCTCGAGATGTGGGATTTAACATGGGAAAGGGGACGAGGGGGGGGGGGGTTGGACGACGTGTCAAAGGTGGAATAGGGATGGGACGGGAGAGAGAGAGAGAGCAGGTACGTGTGTTTGTCTCTCTCTGGGAAATGTGCTCATAGTAATCGATGGAGGTGTGTGTGTGTGTATGTGTGTGTGTAGGGGGGGGGGTTGTGCAGGCTGCTGACCCTGACCAACTTTCTCTTAAGCCTCGTTCGTGTGTGAGAGAGAGAGAGAGAGAGAGAGAGAGGGGGGGGGGGGGGAAAGCCTCCTCCTGTTGCCTTAAGGCTCTCCAAGGAGGGGTAATGTTTACCTGTTTGTTATTTCCTGAGAATTGTTAGATTTTTTTTGTTGTTTGTGTTTTTCTTCGTCAGATGTTTGACCTCTTAGCTGAGAGAACTTTCATGTTTTTTTTTTATAGTTAGGTTAGGTTATGCTTGGTTTAGCTTAGCTAGGCTGGGCTAGAAAGTTAGGTTAGGTTTGGCTAGGTTAGGTTAGATCTGACCGGGTTAGATTGGGTTAGGTTGAGCTGGCTTAGATTCGGTTAGGTTTGGTTTATTAGCTAGGTTTAGGTTAGGTTAGAGTTGGGTTGGTTTTGCTCAACTAGGCTAGGTTAGGTTAGGTTAGGCTCGACCAGGTTACGTCATCTTTAGCTTAGATTAGCATAGGTCTTAAAGCTGTCATAGGCTAGGTTAAGTTTAGGTCAAAGTGTCGTCAGGCTTGTTTAAAAGTTCGCGGGAAGGGAAGTTTGGGAAGAGGTTGTAAGGTCAGAGTTGTTAGGTCAGAGAGTTGGCTGAGGTTGGCTTACGTCACGACAGGTTAGGGTTAGGTCAGGTCTGAGATGGGTCAGTATGTTTGAGCCAGGATAGACTAGGTTAAAATTAGGTCAGAGTTGGTTTTGTTTTAAGAAGGTTTTTTCTCTCTCTCTTTGACTCTGGAAGTTTTTTATTGTCTTTTATTTTTTGCCCTTACGGGACGGCAATGTAAAACTTTCGTAAAGCTTTTGGCTCGAACTTGGAAAAGAATGGAACTTTCCAGTTAGTTGGAACTTGTTAGGCCTTGAGTCTGGGCACAGTCCCATTCAGTCATGCCAACGGAGGGGAAGACCCCTAGGTAAACTGGTCTAATTTGGACCCCGGAGTAAACTGGTCTTATTGGACACCAAGTAAACTAGTTTTATTAGACCCCAGGGTACACTAACCTTCTTGGACCTCAGGTAAATTAATTAGTCCTGCCTGTCATTGACCCTCCTTGTGCTCAGATGAATCTGGACATACTCTCCTGTAGAAGGGTTGCTCCAGTTATATGTATGTATATTCAGGAAGCTCTTGCAGCTCTAAGGCTGCGCTACTTTTCGCAGCAGGGAAGTGATGGACTCCTTTGGTTCTTGGATGAGACCGTACTCCTTTATTTTTCCCCTGATGTAGATACAGCCTCGCCGAAGTGACTCTGAACTCGCGGTATAATCAATGGCAAGTGGAGTCCAGTAACGCCTGTGGTTTGGAAGTGTCTTAGAGGTAAAGCCAGGGGTTGGTTGTGAGGGAGAGAGCCAAGGAGGGAGTTGTGGGAGTGTGGGAAAGAGTGTGAGGAAGTGAGCCCCGGAATGATGTGGGTGAGGATAAATGTGGATTACGACTGACAGGTGATCGATAGTGATTAAGCACCTGGAAACGAGAGGAGTGAGGAAGAGAGGCGAATGTTTTGGGCGGAGCTGAGTGGGTGTGTCAGCAATTTTGGTGCGAAGGATCGAGTGCTAGTAATGGTTGACTTCACTGCGAATGTGTAATGTGCCACTTGAAGGTATGACTAGGGGTCGTGGGATACCCAGTGATGTGAATGAAAATGGTCAACATTTTCTTGAGTTATGTGCTGAAAAACGACTGGTGATTGGGAACACCCGGTTTAAAAATGACATACATAAGATAAGTGATTGAGCAGGGTAGGCTGTAAGCAAGCTTTAGAGGATTATGTGCCAATTAGCAGGCGTTGCTGAAGAGACTTGAATGTGGATGTGCCGAGAGGGGCAGCTGGTGGGACGTCTGATCATTAATTAGTGGAGGAGAGGATAAAGCTTTGTATAGGCTTCGGGAAAAGAGGACTTGATACAGTTGGGAAGAGAGTGCTGAAAGGGACTAAGCTTGGGTAAGTGGTTTGTATGAAAAGATATAAGAGAGTTTGAGTGTGCAATGGTAAATAGTGAGAGTAAATGAATTTAGGGTAGTGGGTGAGGAACGGACGGTATATAGGGAAGCAGTGCAGATGTGAGAGAACTGCGTAGCATGCGGGAAGTGGGATGGGAGTGGTAGAATGGGTACTTAGTGGTGGGATGAGGAAGTTTAATTGCTGGTGAAAGAAAAAGGAGAGGTGTATGGGCGTTACTTGTACGGAAGGAGTGCGAGTGATTGGGGGATGTGCAAGAGAAAACGGTAGAAAGTCAAGAAGAAGGTGCAGTGGCTGAAAAAGAGGGCAAATGAGTGTTAGGTTGAGCGGATATCAGCAAACTTCAGTGAGACTAAGAAAATGTTTTGGAAGGAGGCTAATTCTGTGAGATAAACAAGACAGCAAATGGGAGCATCGGTGATGGAGAGGTGATTGAGTGAGTATTATGAGGGAATGTTGAATGTGAACGATGACAGGAAGGCAGATGTTGAGTGTTTTGCAGATGGATATATGCGAAATAAGAGAGTCACGTCAAGAGGTTTGTTGTTTGAAAAGATAAGAGGTGTTTAAAGCCTTGCGTAAGATGAAGTGCGGCAGGGCGGCTGGATGGGATGGGACTGCAGTTGACTTTCTTAAGAAAGGAGACGATTGTGTTGTCGAATGGTATGTATGCATGGCTCATGAAGACTGGCGGAGGAGGGGACCCTAGATGACAAAGTGCGGAGAGGGTGAATGTGTCGGAAATGAAATGTT
Organism: Panulirus argus; assembly: GCA_038088735.1. Lineage (NCBI taxonomy): Eukaryota > Metazoa > Arthropoda > Malacostraca > Decapoda > Palinuridae > Panulirus > Panulirus argus. The sequence goes on from JAYMFT010366366.1 coordinate 20,984, forward strand.
TGAGGAGAGTATGGGATGTGATGTGAGGAGGGTTGATGGAGTAATGAATGATAGGGTAAAACACGTCGGGAGTGGAGGGAACATGGAAGAGTGGGGAGAACCGAAGGAGAAGGGGGGGGGTTCCACTGATTCACCTCTGACAAAGAGAAAGGTGGAAGGGCGATCCTAGATATGAAAGCAGTACTCCATACTGGAATAAATGACATACTGTAGATATGAAATCGTTGCTAAGATATATATTTTCCACCTATACAATATGCACAGTTTTTGGAAAGTAGATTCTGAGATATTCAGTATGTGAAGTTTCATGGATGGAGTACAAGATATGGTTAAACTCATCATGTTTAAGGTTGCATTATGGTGTTTTTAAATATGTAGTTGTAATTGACACTGCTGACTATGATTTCACAAGCAGGTCCTCCTGAGTTTGAATCTCGGCAGTGGCAGTTGGCCTATCCAGCTGTCCATCCCTCTCTCTAAGCTGGTCCATGAATACGTATCTGGTTTAGGCAGAGGTATGTAATTACCTATATGTACTGAACAAAAGGGAGTTTCACACTCGTGAGGCCCCATCTCTTGAACATTCTCTATCATACAAACTTATATTTCTGTAAGCTCTCCATAATAACCATTGCTTCAGTCATTATATTCTATTCATCAATCTCTCTTATGCAGTACTATAAAAGTACATTTTCACATTATTCTTTAAATGTTTCTTGCTTAACTTCATGTTATGTCCTCCTGCTGTTCCATCCCTATATTTCTCAAAGAACTGTCCACTGTCTACATCGTCAATATTCTAAAAACTTAAAAGGTAGTGATCAGGTTATACCTTACCCTTCTCTCTTCCAAGGTAAGCAATTTTAAGGCCTTTATCCTTTCCCTACAACTCAGCCCTCTTAATTCTGGTATAATCTTTGCTCATCTCCTCCAGGCCATCCCTATCAACTTTTCGTGCTTCTTTTGGCCTGGTGACCAAGCTTGTTAAGGCCTTATGTATGATCTGAACAGCTTGCTGAATATTTCCTTATCCATGAACTTGAATACAATTCTAATTAATGTTAGCAAACAGCTGGTCTCCTTAACTGTAGCTTTTAATGTTCCTAACTGCAATTAATATGAGCTGTGAAAGATATCTTTTTATGTTAGGTGAGATGGCAGGGGCAACTGAGACCTAAATCAAGGCAATTCTATCAACACTATATATATATATATATATATATATATATATATATATATATATATATATAT
>JAYMFT010366377.1:0-22232 GCA_038088735.1 Panulirus argus
TCTCTCTCTCTCTCTCTCTCTCTCTCTATATATATATATATATATATATATATATATATATATATATATATATGAAAAGAATCACTAAGGCATGGATGAACATCTTTGATTCAATTGGCTTACGTTTCGGTAATCACATATGCCATCACCAGGTCCTACAAAGAAGGATAATTTGCATGCATTATCCACATTATGAGTTCCTTTTAAAATCATAAATTCTAAAATGTTCCTAAAAAACATATATCATAGAGGCCCTACGCGAAATGAATAATCGAGAACGAATAAAGAAAATTAATAAAGACTAACAATCCTACCTTATGTAAAATACATTAAAACAACTTATATAACAAATTCAGCAGAGGCAATATTTTTTTTAGTCGAGATGAAAATTCTACAATTCATAATTAAATATCCTAACGTTGAATTATACATTTAAAAACAACTAGACAGTTTTACCCAAAACCTAATAAAATTTATCAAAAAACACAATAACTCTGTTTATACCTCATTGTCACTCATGGCGGTATGCAGTTTAAGTGCAACAGCTGTAGTAATGCTTTGTATATTGACAGGGCGAGGCGACACCTCGGGACGCGTATTCACGAACAACTTGGACAGTTAGTGCGAACCAACCGCCTGAATTACCAAATCGCTTTTCTCAACAATATGGAGTCATGCTCACGACAGCGACCATCCAGTGTGGGCAGCGACTCAGCTTCCCTGTGCTGACCAGTAGCTCATCACACACCGATCTCGTTAACAGTGGAGTCCCTTCCTCCTGTCCCATAGGAACAGACCCGCTATAAATAACAATAAGGTATCAACAGAGTTATCATGTTTGTAGATAATTTTCATTAGGTTTTGGTGTATTAAGTCCATTCTCCAGCTGTCATGCGAAACCGCAGCCTCCTATCCACAACCAGGCCCCAAAACCTTTTTTATGGTTTCCCCCTTGCCTTTGTACAGTGTCAAATGCTCTCTGGCAGTCCAGCTACAATAAATCCACCCAGCCTTCCCTTTAGTCTAACACAGAGCTCACTCTCTCAAAGAAATCTATGAGGTCCGTTACGCATGACCTCCTTTCCCTAAAGTAGTGTTGACTCTCTCACTTAGGTAATATCTCCCCTGCAGGAAGTCATTCATTTATGACCATCTTTTCCAGTACCTTAGTAACAGACCACACTTGTCGAGGGCACTGGTCTGTAGTACAGCGCCTCTTCCCGGTTTCCTTTCTTAATACAGGGGCACGACATCCTGAACAGTATTTCATTAGGATTATCAAGTGTATCTGCTCACATCTTCAGCACACATGGTGAAATGTCATCAGGACCACGAGCCCTCTATGGGTAAAAACACTTTAATTCTCTGTTGATATTCTGTTTTGTTTCTAATATATACCTCAGTACTGTCTAAGACCAACTCCCTATTCCATGACGCTGGTGTTCAAACACTTTTGAACTTGGCGTTCAGTTCCTCTCATTTCCCTACATCATCATCTACAACTCTTCCCTCGGCATCCTTGCTGGCTGGCTGGAGTGTCGCTTATATATATTCGCCACAGCACATCTGGAAGTTCCTTTGTTTCTCGACATCTTTACTGCACCATTCCTCCCTCTTTTCTTAATTCCCTCTCTATATATGAGGGTATAAGAAGGTAGGGCACCCATGTTCCAGCACCTTCATTGTAAACTTCAAAGAACCTTTCACCACAACGCCCAGTTCATGTTACCATAAATATTGTTAAGTTCTGTGTTGTTTCAATGATTATATCCTGTCTTTATACGTTGTCTCGTCTCTGCTCTTTTTACATCCTCATTCATCTCATCAAACTTAAGGATTACTTGATTACTTTTTCCAAATTAGTGTATCACATATGATATTCTCAATATCCCAGCTAGTACGTGTAGAGATATTATCAGGTAACGATGGTGTCTCAGTCCATCTCAGCCTAGTGAGTTCACTGACACTGCTCCAGGGAATTTTCCTGTGTACACTCGTTTAAGAATTTGTCTCCATGACTCTCTTTGTCACCTTGTGAATTTAGAGTCCCCCAGTTTTTATTTTCCGTGTGTATCATATGTAAGTTTACCCATATCATAATGATACGCAATATGGCAGAATAACTGGTTATCATTCCTACGCTATACTGCCGACATTAGCGTCCCCTACCCCCTCCCACCACTCCTGTGTCACGTCAGACCTGGGACGCTGTGCGAGTCTCATTCTCCCCCCCCCCCACTCCCCTTCTCCCTCCCCCCGGAGAGTCTTCAATCCCAAGAGAATATTGGCAAGAGGAGCCTACCAATTTCTGAAATCGGCTTACGAAAGATTCCATTGTTGATAAGTCGGCTCGTGTTTCGTGTGTTGGTCTGTACACACCGTCAGGCAAGGCTGGACCAATCAGGTCCACGACTGAACTCATTCTCTCCTGCAGATGATCTCATATTCCTCTGACACTTTCCATTTGGATTCCCCCCGGGGTCTGGAACTTACACGGAAATCTGTATATTCAATTCATTTCACAGAAAACGAGGCAGATCAAGAGCTCCTTGAAGACGTCCAGGTACTGGATTATACCGTGTAAGAATGTGGCGAATTCTTCTCAGAAACAAAATCATACATATCTATCCATTGTTGTTTGAAGGGAACTACAGTTCACACACACACACACACACACACACACACACACACACACACACACACTACATGGGTATCAGCCGGTACCATCTGGATCCCCTTGAAAGGGAACGGTCAGTAAAACATTACTCCTTTGAAAGTGTTTAGGGAAATTTCGTACACCAGCACGTCTTAGAGCACACTGGTATCACAGGGACTGACAAGACCATTATCATACGACTCCTCGTAACATACAGCGATCTAGAAATACAAAAGAACAGTTATGGTACCTGATATGGGAAAAGATATGAACCAGTGATCGGATTAGTAAGGAAATTACAGAGGAACCCAAGGCTGAAGAGTTGAAACATGTGTGGGGTATTTACAGAAGTTATCAGTCCTTCTTGGGAACACAGTACAGGGAGAGGGAATCCCACAGAGGATTGGACACAATACCAACAGTGATGTCATAACTTAGTAAAACGGCATTTTGTGGTGATGCGTGTTCTTTAAAGCGACTACAGACCTACAGGTACACAAAAGTAGAAATACACAAAGAGGTGTCAGTACACATAGGCAGGAGTACACATAGGTAGGAGTACACATAGGTAGGCGTACACACAGGTAGGAGTACACAGAGGTAGGAGTACACAGACGTAGGAGTACACAGAGGGAGCGGTACACGTAGGTAGGAGAACACTAAGGCAAGGGGTACACAAAAGCAGAAGTACACAGAGGCAGGAATACACAGAAACAGGAATACACAGAGGTGGGAGTACACAGTAGCCGGAGTACATGGTGAGAGGAGTACAAAGAGGTTGGAGCGTATGGAGGTAAGGAACCAGACACAACCAGCCACAGGTTCCACATAAGGTGTAGCAACCTTTCTTCTTGGTGCTCGTGCATGAGAGACTTGAGTAGATCATCACACAGATACTGGCCGGACTTCACTTTATGATACCTTCACCCTACTCACACCTCACACGGCGTCCCCTCACAACTCACACTATCTTCCTCTCTTATCTCTCTCTCCCTTGTCCTTCCCTCGACCGACCTCTCACCTCACATCTCACTCCAACCCGCATGTTTCTTCCGCTCTCTCCCTCACTCTCCCAGGGGTTGTTTCCTACGCCTCCAGTACCCTCCCTGTTATTCTCACCTCCTCTCCCTACCTTGCACTTCATGTCCTCCCTCCCTGCTAGCATCCCTGAAACACATGCAGACACTAGCCTCCCTGAAACACACACACACACACACACACACACACACACACACACACACAAACAGAGAGAGAGAGAGGACGTGGTGGCAGAGCAAGTGACGTTGTCCTCTGCCCAGTGGGCCCAGTACCTTATGGTACCTGCCTGACCACTTCCAGATGACCGGGGGGAAAGGGGAGGGTCACGGTCGCACCCTCCCTCCCTCCCTCCCTCCCACGACATACCATGAGGCCCTGCATGACTGCCAGGAGATGGAGGGTACTTACTGCCATTTGGTATCACCTAATGGGCACACATGGCCGACCTCCAGGCACCGTAACTTCACGGTACATGAGGGTACCACAATGACCACCGGTGTAATCAAGTACACAGCTTCCCCTTGTAGTGTACGGAGGGTGGGGGGGGGGGAGAGAGAAATGTGAGAGCAGGGTGCCAACTTGTACCTCCCATAATGTAAACGGGAGCGAAGGGAAGGTACATAGCGAGAGGGCATATCTAACTAAGGTGCAGCATACACCATGACAGCTGCACGAGGTCAGGTGTAATATATAAGACACGAACCCTCTCCCCCCACCCATACGAGGAACTCCTTCCCCTACACGGACGCTGCCAGTGACCCATCACGATGCTAAAAGGGACCCCCAAAAGCTGTTGAGAACCGGGATCATAAAACACAACAGGCTTAACGCTCAAGCGATTTCCCGAACGTCGAAAATGCGTTGAGGAAACCTGGCCGGAGAACTTGGGAAGGGGCAAGTGGCAACTTCTGCGGAGGAGGAATCGCTGGGAGAGGAGGGCCGTATGTGTGTGTGTTGTTAGCGCTGACCTGGTGCTGGAGAGATAGAGAGAGAGAGAGAGAGAGAGTGTTAAGCCAGTTCAATTCGGTGATGAAAATGGAATGTGGTGAAAACATTCCACGCGTTTCTCTTAGTGTTCATTATGTCTGAAGAGAATCTAGAGAGAGACACGTTCGCCGGGTCTGAATGGCGGACATTCTTATTAACTAAACGGAGGATCTCCGCCCTTACCGTTCCTCTGACTTGGCCTCCTCTCAGCTCATCTCGATTTTAGGTCTCGAATTCCATAGATTCTTCCCCCCACATAACAACAGTAATGACATTAAGGTATACACATTTCGTAATGATGTAAACTTAAGCCCCCAACTCGCCTCACTAAAGCTTTGTTACCCACAGCTTAGTGCGATGCCTTTAACTCCTTGCAGCTGTGTTGGTCGAGTGGGTGGGGTCTGAGAGGCAGCTGTACACTGATACAGATGTTGTGTACGGTTTTGGTGGTAGTCTGGTGGCCAAAGTGCTGACGCCACAACCACCAGCTGCCACAGACGGTTGTGGCAACTGTATAAGTGTGGTACAAGGGAGGACGGTAGGGTGGGGGGAGGAATTGTTTCTGTGGTGGTCTCGACCATCGTCTGTTGCATCTCTGTGGCCAAAATGTTGCCTCTATCACTGGCAGCCTCGCTACCCTGCCTCCTCCTCCATACACCGGTGTCTTAATCTCCCCTACTTGTCACTGTGACCCATCAAACACTGGTTCCTAAACTGCGGTACATGTACCACTGGTGTGGTACATTTGGGCTTTGTCAGTGGTATACAGGTGGGTAGAGCTTATTATCCACTTTTCGATCGATGGTACCGGCAAAAGATTATCTCCGATCAATAATTTGCTTTGAATCGTGCGCCAAGTCCCGTGCTTGTCCCTCTGGTGGCGAGTACGGCAACTACATATAAACAAGAGGACCTGCTGATCCATAAAGGAAGCGGGGGCCATTATTTTCTGCTCATTGTCTTGTATTTACTTCTCAATATCTTTAGAACATGAATTGTCCAGCTTTATGGTTTAACTGTGTAGGTACACTTACCTGAGGATGACCTTAAGTAACCTTTCCAAAAGTCGCCGCAATAAATGACGTGCCAGGAGGTTGGATTTTCTAAGGGTGGTTGAAATTGACATTTATTATCGTTTTCTCACCCAAAAGTACTGTAGACGTTCACTTAACTGGCGATAACATGTTCAAGGAAATGAAACAATTGCAGTTTTCATGAAAGTTTCGTATTTCTGTGGTAACACGATTTCACACTGCAAGAAATAACACTTATGTTTCCCATGCCCGTCTAGGATTTTCAGTTGTCATGGCGCCTCTGGCTTAAGTATTTTCCATATTGTCCCAAAATTTTCGAGTCATGGCAATGCTGGAAGATCACAAGCAGAAATTGCTTTAAAGTTCTATACTTTGTTTTGATGTATGTTTGCAAAATATATTTTTACAATAAGCAAAGCTGGTAACTAGTAGTTAGCAACAGTAACTTTGTATGCCTTTATCCTGCAAATCTGAAAGTACAACTTTACGTCAAAGCAAAGATATTCTAAAGCATATTTGAAATTTGGCTTTACTTCCATTAAAAAATGAGAACTGAAGGTTCCACAATGTGTGGTTTGTGGCCAGGTCCTGGGGAATCAGACAATGTGGGGCCAAGTCCCTCGAAGTGACATATAAGTAGCGTCCAACCTGAGTTCATCAACGAAGATCAGAGAGTATTTTCGGCATAAGGAAAATGCTATAAATTTTGACACCACGGGTCATGCAGCGGACCACAGCAGCAGTGACGGTACCCTACATAATAGCACTAAGTGCTGCAGGACAGAAGACACCTCACAACATTGGTGATGACCTTGTCCTTCCTGCCACAACAGATACTGTCAGAATCCCGCTGGGAGATGAGAATGTGTACCAGAAAGCTAAATTCGCTTTCAGTGTCAAATAAAACAATTCAGAGGAGCATTGCAGATATGTCAGCAGAATTTGAGGCCAGGTAGTTGCAGATATCAAGGCTAGCGTAACCGGATTTTTTCTGTAAGTGGATAGATCAACTGATGTTTCCAAATGTGGCCAGCTGTTGGTTCTTGTGCGATACTTACATATCACAAACTTCAAAGACGAATTTCTCTTCCGTCGTCCGCCCACGGAAGCTGATATTTTCGAGGAAGTCACAGTCTTCTTTAATGAGGTTAGGTCTCCTTGGGTTGACGAGAGAGAGTGTACTACAGATGGTGCTCCAGCTATGTCAGGAAGCAAATCAGGTTGCCAAATACGAGCGAAGGAAGTTGCTCCTGAAGTGCACGCCCTGCAGTGTACGATCCATCAACATGCCCTTGCGGCAGACATCGCCCGAGCCAGGGGCTGAAGTTCTCAAGACAGTGATAAACATCGCGGACCACGGGAAGTCTCGGGCACTCAACTCTCATTAAACTTCAAGGAACTTTGTGGGGATTTAAACTGCAAGCAGCAAGCAGCCCTGCTGCCCACGGAAGTGAGGTGGTTATTGCGCGGGAATATGACAATAAGGGCGTTTAAAGTGCGTGGTCAGTTCCGTGGATTCCTTGCTTATTAATGTTGAGCGAAAAAATGGACAGTGGATTTCCTCGAATGATCCGAGTTGGGTATTACAGTTTATCTTGCATAACTGGTTGCTATTTTCTTGCAGTTAATTAAACTCTTTGGACTAGGCTTTCCAGGACGCTAATGCTATTGTCCTCGACGTCACAGATGAGGTCAGGGGATTTCAAGAGAAAAACTTTGGCTGCGGGATGTCCATTGCTGAAGCAAAAGTAGACATGTTTGACTGTCTTGCCAGCATTCTTCATAAGCATGAAGAGAATCCCTCAAGGGAATTCGCAGAAGTCGTCATGACATCCGGAGTGGAGGAGTGGGGAGATGTACGTGTCAGGAGTGGAGGGAACAGGGAGAAGGGGGAGACCGAATTGGAGACGGAAGGACAGAGTGAGAGATCACCAGTACGGATTTCGCAGTGTTGGTCCTCATGGTGATCACTCCTATGTGACTCACCTCTGGTACTCCACTCTCTAGAATTCTGAAGAAACTTTTGTCGTATCCCTCGTCATCTATTACTCATTGGACAGATCGTGGCATAAGTCTTCTCTTTTCCAAACCCGCTTCCTTTGGTTTCACCGCTTCTCTCTTTTCTCTAATGCATAGTTTCCTCTTCGACCTTTCCATTCTAACAGTTGGTGATGGAACGACTTCCCCTTCCCGTGCTATCAACACTGGTGTTCCTCAAGGGTAATAAGTCTTCTCTTACCTTTCTCAATAAATGATCTCTCTTCTAACCCTATTCATTCTTTTGCTGATGATTCCACTTTATATACGTCAACTTCCCTCACCTGCCTTTAGTAATCGTTCTCTTTCCAGTACTGCACCCTTTTCCTCTCTCAGTTCAGATATGCCCAACATTCCAGAATTAGGAAGCAGTAACCATATTAGATTTAACAGTGCTAAAACGCAATATCTAACAATAGTATCATCTAAGAATCATCTGTTCACCCTCTATCACATTTCAATCATGTAATAACATAAACATATCCTCCATTCCGTCCTGGAAGTCCCACACAATCAACATCACAAAATCTGCTTCCCAAATCTGAGGACACTGTATAAGTACCGCATTTATTTTTCTTGTAAGCAGCTTTCTCATGTGTAAAGGAGTTTTATTAGCTCCAGAATTAAAGCCTTTCATTGGGTCATGTTTTGCCCATGTCATGTCGGACATTGTAAGAAAACAAAAGATGACGTCGACAGTGAACAGTTCTTTGGAATTAAAATACCAAAGATAGAACAAAGTCAAAAGAAATTAATCCAGAAACTTGTTAGAGAAAATGTAAAGAATTTCTAGTGTCAGTGTCGTAAATGAACGGAAAAACTTATCGGGTGAAACTGAATGCGTACAGTATACAAAAGTTTAAACAAATGATAGCAAAGTTTAATAGATTGAAAAAAAAAGAGTGTAGACCTCCCTCCCGGTACTATACAAATATATCATTACAAAAGGCAGTTACACACTCACACACACACACACCACCGAGAGTAAAACTCCTTCCTCCTACTGTACAAACACACACACACACACACACACACACAGATGCACAGTTATACCAAGAGATGACATCTCGCTTCACACGGGAGTGAGGCAATAACAAGGCTGGGTGTCGGCCCAGCGCAGCACACCCACTGCGTTAAAAGCAAAATCAGAAGATAGTGGTGTTGGGGAAGAAGAGAGAACATGATTGTATGTGTACACTATCGCCCCAAACTCCCCCCACCAGTTTAAACACCGCCATAACCTCCCCAAGCATTCTAGTTCTATCTGTGTGTCATCCAACGTGGGAGAAACTGGAGTGTACGCATCGCCGCAAGCGTGTCTTGTGTTTCTCCTTCTGTTACCCAAGATACCGGGAGGGGCTACGGTCCCGGACGTCAAACACCGGAGTCAGGTAGCCAGTACCAGTGCCTCTGTGCTTGCCCCAAGCGAGGGGTCAGGCATAGGCGGTCCTAGCCAGAGCAGTGCCTCACACGACACATGCACGCTAACACTCAGCAAAATAATCACGAAGACATGAATTTTCTTATTTCGAGCAGAAGCACGAGCGTGCGGCGGCTTGCCCATACAAGCCCGCTCGCGCGTCATGCCCATAAACCACGCGCGTGCGTCATGCTCATACAAGCACATGCGTGCCTCCTGCCCATGCAAGCTTCCTACACGGAGAGCAAAACAGGAAGACAGAGACCAGCAGCAGGAAGCAAAAGACAAAGGCGGGGGTTGAAAACACGGAGGCCCTCCTACTGGAGTGGTGGTGTGCTTACTTAAAGCAGTATATTCAAAGTCAAATCTTTCCATGCACTTAGAAACACATTTGGTTCCAAGGTGAAGAGGAGGAGGAGGAGGAGGAGAGAGAAAGAGAGAGAGAGAGAGAGAAAGAGAGAGAGAGAGAGAGAGAGTGTGTGTGTGTGTGTGTGTGTGTTCTTCACGTGCCGAGAGAACCAGTTGTGGTCAGTACTCCAAGCAACCACAACAGACGACGCTGACACTGTCTGTACTCCAACTTCATGGTCGCCCCACCTGACGCGACAAGACGAGGGTTCCAACCCATGTACCCGCACCGTAATCCTACCAAGACCCACGAATTCCAGTGACAACCACGCCAGTATCATGACCCGCCCGCTGGGGCCATTACCATCAAAGTGGTCGGGCCCCTACAACACTCCAAGGTTCCTGGAAGCCCCCAACAACGCGCCGGGGTCCGCCCACACTATGCTGCCTGGACCGCCAGCGTTAACGCGAGCCCAGGGAGCGGTATATAACGAGCCCACTCTACTGGTAACCATGGGCTACAGGAACACTCCACACCGGCCAATAAATTGCCACTTTTATCCCGTTTTAACTGCAGTAATTATTTACGTTATAAAGCCGACGCTGGGGATTTCCAACAAACGACGTAAATTGTTGCGTCATTTGAGAGCAGAACCCGGCCCACACGTACAGGACAGTTTCACCGGTGAAAATATCACGTTCTGGTCGTTGATTGGCTGTGGGCGTGTGTGGTGGATCTCGTCGTTGGACCAATGAGCAGCGAGTGTTGCGCTGGGTGGAGGTGCGTGAGAGAAGACTGGTGTGTGGAGCGGCTGTTAGCTATGGTTTATGGCCTGACACACTACACTTACCCACCAGGTTCCTACTGCCCGCACACACACACAAATTGAATATCTTTCGCCTCAGACGAGAGGGTAAGTCTGGTGTCTTTCAGCACCACTAGTCAGAACAAGCTGGAAATTATAGTGCTCAGGGCCAGTCCAAGTGTCAAAATTCGGGGCATAAATCTTGTCGCGCGTGCCGGTGCATTGTGGGTCCCGCGCTGGTGTCCGAGAGGAGGGGGTGATGGTCCAGCTTTTCCTGCTTCATTATGCTTTCATAAGACATTAAACAGCGGACTTTACGTTTGCACACACACACTTTTCTGACTTCCTTCCCTTTGGTCATTTATGTCCTTGTTCCTTTTATGTGGTCGTTTTTGTCCGTTGTTTTTTGTGAGCATTTATGGCCCTGTTCCTTTTTTGTGAGCATTTATGTCACTGTCCCTTGTTTGTAGTCATTTATAACCCTGCTCCTTTTTTGAGGTCGTTTTCGTCCCTGCTCTTTTGTGGTTGCCTCATTGTTCCTTATCTGTGGTCACTTTTTTGTGACCGTTTCTCGTCTGTCTTTTACATTACAAATCCTCTGCTGTAGTCTTATACCCCTGTTCTTCCTCTGTGTTAACTTTCATCACTGTCCCTCAGACGTGGTTGCTCTTACCATCGTTCTTCGTCTTCGGTCACTTTCACCACTGCCTCCTTGTGGCAATTCTTGTCGCCGTTTCCCTACGACGCTGTAGCCGCTGCTGGTCCAGGTCCTTTTGCCCGAGAGTCGATGTTGTCTCCCAGTCCCTGCAGCAGGTCACTCCACCTGTTGCCCGATTCTTAACTTAAGGTTCCAACACTATGCAACACAAAGGGTATACTAGTTTCCTTAAGCAGACGTAACTTCTAGTGTTTCTGTCCACTTCATCAGGACTTTTCGTATAATTAGCTGTCCACTGTCCGCAATGTGTTTGTTGCTGTACTCTCTTTTGTTACGTGTTACTATTGGTAGTGTGTTCCTTTTGGTAATGTGTCTGTTTCCATACTCTGGTACTGTCTATACTAATAACTGTCTTTGTTTTGTCACTTTCCTCTCTAGTCAATGGACTCTTGTTACCTTGATACAGTCTCACAATCTATGTCCACGACAAAACTCGCATGTCTCAAACTCCTCCATCAGCAACGTCCTACACTATGGTATCTTGTTCATCCGGCCAGCACTCACTATACTGTTATGGGTCCTTCATGGTGATCTTCATCCGCATGTCTTAGCCAGGGTACAATGTCTTACTGTCCCTCGTACACACCGCCACCATTCCTTCTGACCTCATGGATCCCCCCACCCGTCGTGGCTCTGGTACTTCCTCCTCCAGGAGCCCCTCCTCGTGCCTCCTGCCAGCAGTCTCCTCCACTCCTCCGCCATGCAGGTCGAGAGTCCCCTTCTCTCCACCAGGATCGAGCCATCTTCCTTCCTCCTCAGCTTCCTGGCTTTCAGCTCCACCTCGTCCATTCCTGCCAGAGTCCAGTCGTCTTCTCCTTCCTCCAGCCCGAGCCTGCCCCTCCTTACGTCTCCTACGCACTTTAACCTCCACCTCCTCCTCCCCCTCCTCTTCTTCCTCGCCAGGTCCTTATCTACCCGTTCTCCGTGGAACATTGGTACATGTTACTAGGATGCAGGGAAATTGATACGTGTTACCGTGATGAGGGAATACTGTTACATGTTACCGCAATATTGGGAACATTGGCAGGGACACTGGTACGTGTTACCATAATTCAGGGGACACTGGTACGTGTTACCGTAATATTGCACTGAGAACTTTTCCAACAAGAGACAGAAAATTAATGGTAAAGATATTTAATGTACGTATAAAGCTGAATATTGCTGTGTTGCATGGTCGCTAGTTTAGGAGACAGTAAAAACAATTTAGATATAATGGAGAAAAACACCTTACAAGCAAAACTGATGGACTGGAGCAGATGAACTACCACAGGTAACTGAAAGAACTACAAAGAGACAGATACATAACTATTTACGCTTAGCAGGAAATAAGGAAGCATAAAGAGCAACGGTTACAACCGGGGAGCGACTGGGCGAGGAGGTTAATCAGTAGTATATCAGGGGCTATAACTGGGGACATACTGAAGGGACACCAGACGAAATCACATGAATACTGAGAAAAGTGGAGCGCATGTTTCATGCAATACCCGGAAAACCTCTATGTATGCATATGCATCCCTTATCTACGTACGTATGTCCAATCCAAATGTATACTTTTGTATAACATCTATGCATACATACGAATTATTCATATGTTTAACATGCATGTAGATATACATATGTTCAGCTCCTTTGTTTATACACAATCTTAATATCAGTGGTAGGAAGCCTCTAAGAACAACAAACTGCCATGACAGCCTAGCTAGCAGCGCGCACAGCGACATCGATGCAACACCCGTATCATAGTTCAGTTTTATTTCGGATAAACTCCCACTACACTGGTATTCCATGGAACAGGAAGTAAATTTTCAGACTCACAGAAATAAATGTTTTAACAAAGGGCTACTTTTTTTAAAAAGCTAGGGAAAGTGCACCACCGCCCATTTGCTATGCCCTCTCGTTTTTATTTTCATTCCAATGAAAAAGTTTTTTTTTTCATTTTACACTCATGGGTAAGTTACAGCTCAGCATTGTGTCGCCGTCACACCGGAATATCCCAGTACACTGTAATACCACCACACAACAATGTAACTTTCCACTTACCGTTGCACACTGTTACACGCTCCATTAGCCTTACAGTCCTGGAACAACAACACGCACCACACCACCATACACACTGTAGGGACTATTGCTCTCACATACAGCGAGGCTTCAGCTGTACAACACACTTCCCAAACACCGGAGACAAAAGAATGTCGACTTGTGAACCTTCCCAGAGGGGCCTCAAAATTTGACCTTACTTGCCCTACCTCAGCAGTGTCAGTTCTCTCTCAACCGTGTCATGAAATCATCCTCGTTTCTTATTTCTAAGAACTGGCTAAGGCCACGTAATGATGGGCAAGCCAATGCATCTCACAAATGACATCTCAGGGATGAGCCGTGGTGGTGTCTGTTTCTGCCCTTACACCACTAAGCACTGGAATTCTTTATCCCTTGTCCTTAAAAACATCGACAACATTCCCCACCTTAAAAGGCAGATTTCTCTATTTGCTCAAAAATCTTAACATTTGCTTTTTCTCTTCCTTTTCTTACTTCTTTGTCACTGCAGCCTTTTATTTGTTTTATTTTACACATGGCCTCGACGTAGATTTCAGCCCTTGACTATAGCCTTCTGTAAAGGAAAGTAACGTAAAGTACCCCTAAAACTGTAGCGCCAATATGCCCACTGCAATATTACCAGTGACTGTAACACTTACACTAGGATATCTACACATGACTTATCACCACTAGATAGTCACAACACCAGGTTTGACACTATTATGCCCACTGGTATATGATGCCGCACACGTCATGAGAGCGACCACATAACTGAAAACGTTACAACTTAAAGTATCACAATACACCAACATCACCACTGCGCCACAACAAACACTCCAGTACCACAACACATCACGGCACCACTGAAAGCGTTCCATAAATAATTCAGAATTTCATTGCTAACACTGTGATAAAAGACAAACAGAAACATCACATCACAACGCTGTGATACAACACAAACGGAAACATCACAACACAACTCTGTGATATAGCTCAAATAGAAACATCACAACACAACACTGATACAACAAAAACGGAAACACCACAACACAACACTGTGATATGGCACAAACAGAAACACCACAACATAACACTGTGATACAACACAAATAGAAACATCACAACACACACGACTGAGGCAGAACACCATTATATATAGTGTCCCACTACCGTACACAATACCACTACTGCTTCCAATGAACCAGAGATATATCTACTACCTCTATACTCTCCACTACTCTCACTGCTCTCAAGAAATGCTCTCTCTTCTACATCTAATCTGAATCACTCTTTATGTTGATGATTCCACTTAACAGACGCACGTACTTCTGTTCACCTTCCCGCCCCTCCTCCTCCTCCTCCTCCCACTAATACTCGCTTATCAAATCAATAATGATAAACGCCATTTTTCCTTACATCTATAGCCTTTTCCCTCTGTTCAGTTTGAAGACACCACATTTCAACCCTGTAATAACATAAATATGGACATAACCAAATCTTCCACTCTGTTCTGGAAGCCCTACATATAATCAACAACACAAAGCCTACTTCCCAAAAGCTGAGAGTATTGTATGGGTGCCGTAAACATTCTCCTTGAGGGCAGCTGTCTCGCATCTACAGTGGTTTTATCCACCCAAGTACGAAGTACTGCTCACACATTAGGGGTGGCTCATCCTTTACCTCCCTAAGAACTAGAGTGGAATCAAAAGCCTTCTGTCTCATCACTTCTGGCAACACCTATCTTTAACCTTCCCTTTCCGTAAACTGCAGAGATGCTGCTCTCTCTCTCTCTCTCTCTCTATTCCACAGGTATTATTGCGGCCATTTTCCTCCTCAGCTGTCTGCATGTGTTCCCATCATCAAGGTTTGACCCGTGGCACGCGTTTGGCTGCTGGTTCCCACAGTGTCTGCGTAAAGATCGGTCTCACGAGGACTGGTTGTTATATGATGCTTCCATCTTCCATCTAACAGTTAAGCCGCTGAATTTCTTCCTTTCTTTGCCTTTCCCTAGTCACACAACCCTTCTTCCTTCAAGAGTCAGGTCTTGAAACACCTGCGGATTAACCCTGATTAATCACCCTGATTAACTTTTATTGTTTTCTTTTATTTTTCGTACTCGAAATGGCCTTGATCGTAACCCTCTTTTTCACTATGCCCTCATCTTTCTGGCCAGGTCAAGGGCCACTGCAGAACAATATTCATCTTCACTGTACTTTATTTTTCACTGCACTCTAATCCTTACTACACTCTAATCTTCATTACACCTCCTGCACCACTAACTGACCTATGATCTGATCGTTTCTACTTGTGCCAACTTCACCTTAATACTTGATAACTTCCTTACCTGTATATTCTTACTGTTGGTACCAGTTCTATCTCGAGGTGTATCGACTACTGAATTTCCTCTTGTTCAATTTGCTGTTTAATCCAACTATGAAGGGTCAACAGAAGAAGATGATGTCGGCCTGGGCCAAGAAGAGAGGTATCAAGGTGCTGAGCGAAGACGAGCTGGAGAGACTCGTACGGGAGGGCAGGAAACAAAGGGTTATGCAGGGAGGGTTCAGCGAGTGTGTCAAACTTAAGGTAGACAGGCAGTAGCTGGTGCTGAAGACTTTTAAAAGAAACCATTATGATGGGATGATGAGAGAGCTTCGAGGCCTGCTAAAGGCCAAGGGCTCGGGAGTGCAGGAACTGTACGCCATATGCCCTGGCAGACATATAATCATCTCTAAGTATGCCGGTCGCATGCTGTCCCACTACATAAAGCAAGGACTCTCCAAGTATAAAACTACTTATATTCTGGAGAAAGTATTGAAAACCACTCAGAGGGTACTGACGAAAGCCAGCCTTTGCCATAACGACATCAAGCCGAGCAACATCTGCGTGAAGAACGTCTCAACCATGCGGCCAAGAGTGACACTAATAGATTACGGTCTGGCGTCGAGGATTGGTGGGAAAGTGTGGTACAAAGGGCCCTGCTGGTACAGGCAACAATGGGTTGCTCCGGAGCTCATGTGGAGCGGCATCTGCTCCAAAAAGACGGACATTTACTCTCTGGGTTACGTGGGCAGAAGACTTTCCATCTCAACTAGAGCGTTCCCTCCGTGCGTCCAGGAATGGATCACCGACTGCTAGAGCCGTAACCCGGAGCGCCGGCCTCACCTCGAGGGCGGAATCAAGTTGGTGAAGAAATACAGGCAAGCCATCCAGAAAGCCTCGAAGACTCGCTCTCGCTATGTTCACGCCAAAAGATTTTGACGCCATTAAATGATAATGCTCTTCTGCTGAGAGCCTTATATATTATGTGGCTGAGAAGACCTTACCGTGTTACGATCAATAACCGAATTATTTTCATTGTTGCCATTGTAGAATATTCTCAGTGCTTGCTGATGGGAGACATACAATTTAGAAATAATCATATGAATTTACATTCAACAGTTTTTTTTTTTTCCTTTTTTTATGCATCTTAAACATAATAATCATGTCAGTATCTCAGATATAGAGGTTCAGGTATCACCAATGATCAGAGAAGAGAGGAGACAGTAAAGATGAGAGAAAAATGAAAATGATCATTGGACCGACCAGTCAAGGTCGGGCGAAAGGTTGGTTATAAAGTCAAGCCCTTGTACGGTGAAGAAGCGTTACTCCTGACCCATGTTGGTCAGGTCAGTGACATTAAACCGGGGTCAATTTGCCTGATCCAGATCAGGCGTATTGACCCGACCCATAAAAGTTGTCAAAGATCGGTGACCTCGAAGGTGTGACAATGACGAGGGTAAAGTAAAAATGGCATTTCACCTGTCCCTTATGGGTAAGGTAAGGTCAGGGACCTGCAAAGGCCAGTGGTGTTATCGGTTTAGTGAAGATGAGGGTGTAGTGAGGATATGGGGAGGTAGTGAAGATAAGGGTGTAATGAAGTTAATGGTGTAATGAAGATAAGGGTGTAGTGAAGATGAGGAAGTATTGAATATGAAACTGTAGTAAAGATGTGGCTGCAAAAACGAGATAAGGCTGTAGTGAACATGAAGATATATCGACGACGAGAGAATAGTTAAAGGTGGCCGTTGACGTGATCTGGAATCGTGTAATGTGAACATAAGACTGTAGTGAAAATGAAGTTGTAGTTAAGCAGGCAGGTCAGGTATAAGTCTTCTGAAGCGAATTCAGAATTATCAAGGGATAACGAAGATGAGTTTGGTGGTGCTTCACCAACATATAACTTCATTACGCCCTTATCTTCACTACCCCCCCCCCCATATCCTTACTACACCCTCATCTTCAATAAACCGATAACACCACTGGCTTTTGCAGGTCCCTGACCTTACCTTACCTATAAGGGACAGGTGAAATGCCATTTTTACTTTACCCTCATCATTGCCACACCTTCGAGGTCACCGATATTTGACTTAACTTTTATGGGTCGGGTCAATACGCCTGATCTGGATCAGGCAAATGACCCCGGTTTTATGTCACTGACCTGACCAATATGGGTCAGGAGTAACGCTTCTTCACCGTACAAGGGCTTGACTTTATAACCAGCCTTTCGCCCGACCATGACTGGTCGGTCCAACGATCATTCTTATTTTTCTCTCATCTTTACTGTCTCCTCTCACCTCTGATCATCGGTGATATCGCACGACACAAGAATATGAGAAACAAAAATGAGAATAGTCTCGCCTACTGTTTACCGTGCTCGCACTCGTTTCAGCTGCTACTATGGGGAAAGTGGGCAAGGCTTGAACAAGCGATGGATGAGCACAAGGCTGACATTAGGACACACACGACTTCAAAATCGTTAGGTCACTGGCCTTTGAAGACCAATATATATCCATCCTGCGAATGCCGAAGTCTTCAACCTTATGCAGACGTATTCTACAGTATTAACAATGACAAGAACTTTAAAACATTGATAATCTTCTGCCACATTAAATGCCTCTGAGAGGCCCAAGAATGAATGACTGAATTCACGGTATTTTTACCCTCCTCACGATCCTGAACTCATCTGAATAATTCCGTACCTGATCGAAGGTCGTAATTCCGGATCATGGCTTTGGCTTCTTCTAATCCAGTCCTGTACGCCAGGAGAAAGTCTGCTGATGTTGCTGCGTATCCTCCTGCCCACGTAGCCCAGGCTGTAGACCTCGGTCTTTTCGGAGCAGTAGCCGTTCTTCGTCAGCTCTGGAGCAACCCACTCCTTCTGGCGAGGGTATAACCCTCCCCACACTGTCATCTTCCCAACGCTCGACGCCAGACCGTAGTCTATCAGGGTGACCTTTGGTTCCACGCTGTTGACGTCAGCCACGCAAATATTGCTGGGTTTCAGGTCGTTATGGCAGAGGTTGGCCTGGGTCAGCACCCTGTCGGTGGTCCTCAGTACGCATCCCATGACGTGGGTGGCTTTATTCTTCGACAGTCCTCGCTTTAACACGCTTGATAGATTGTCGCCGGCGTACTTGGAGAGCATTGCGTTTCTCTCTGGACATATGGCGTACAGTTCCTGTACCCCGGGACCCTTAGCTCTCAGCAGACCTCGGAGTTCTCTCATCATGCAGGTGTAGTGATTTCTCTTGAAAGTCTTCAGCACCAGCCACTGACCATTTGTCTTCAGCAGGACACATACCCCAAACCCTCCTTCCATTAGGGCCCCTCGCGTCCTTCTCCCTTCTTCCTCCAACTTTCCTAACTCACTCTATCGTAGAACTTTAATGCCCTTCCTCTTGGCCCAGGCGATCATCTTCTTCCGTTGTTCAGTTTTCATGGTTGAGATTAGCAGAAATTTTTAAAAGAAATCAATATGCCACCCTAACTAGCGTTTTTCATTATCCGAGATGTACAAATTTAAATAAGATGGAAACAACACCAGAATACTGGGCATTCGATTTGATACCAATATTAACTTGTGCCTCATCCTGCTGGAACCTCTTTAGTATGTGATGCTGTTAACTGATACCATTATCATGTCTGTGAAGTGAGGATAAAGATTTAGAAGTGTTGCGATATGAATGTGTAGTGATGTTGCTGTAGATATAATATGTTTGCGTAGTGATGTAGTAGATATAATGATAGGTCGGTGTCGTGATGTTACAGAGGATATAATGATAGGTCTCTGTTATGATGTTGCAATGGATATAATAAGTCTGGGTGGTTATGAAGCAGTAGATATAATGATAGGTCTGAGAGATATTAATGGATTCTATACCAATAGACAGGTGTGCAAAAGAGACTCTTGGATGTGAATGTGCTGAGAGGGGCAGCTGGTGGAACGTCTGATCATTAATACCTGGTGGAGGCGAGGGTGAAGACCTGTAGAGGCTTGCAGAAAAGATGAAATTATATGAATGAGAAGAGGGCAGTGAAGGTAAATGAGTCTGGAAAAGAAAGAGGTTTGTGTGAAAAAATACCAAGATAAACTAAGTGTACAATGGCACATTGTGAGAGCAAGCAAATGTAGGAGAATAGTTGTTTAGGAAAGAAGTTCTAACATGTGCAAGATAAATGTGTGGCATGCGAAAGGTGGGAGGTGGGTAAACGAGAAAGGACAGTGAGAGGTTGGATGAAGTTAAGTTGCTAGTGAAGAGAAAAGACGGATGTTAAGGCAGAACTGACGGTGTTGACTTGGTCGTGAGATATGGACGAGTGTCCCTCGTACCATAATGTAATGATGAGAAGAAAACTTAACAAAATAAATAAACCCAGTAATGTTCACTCGTGTACATGTTGCAAAACAATGATTACTTCAGGGTTGGATGCATTTGTAAATGAACACTACTAGTACTCTGCTGTTTCGGTAAGATCTACTAATTTTATATTATTATGATGATCCTATGACGGTTTTGTAAAGAAATATGAAAAGTTATGAAATAGGAAACTTTGGTCAACTTAGATATATATTTTACTTTATACTTTCTCATACGGATTGAATTTCAGAAAATCAATTGCCATGAGTTTCGACTTATACAATGTGAAATGACTGCGATATGAAATACTGCCGACTTAATTTGAAATATACAACATGATTTATCTCAGCTGCACAGAGGAATGAATAAATAATTTTTATTATTACACTAACAAAATTGTTGGGAAAATTAAAATTCTGAGATCTAATAGATACTGGAAACGGACAGTTTGCTGGAGAAAAATGTCGACGTTATGGTTAAAGCGTTGCTGTCATTAGTGTCAATAATGATGTTCCCTCAAGGAAAAACAGCCTTCTACCGTGTTCACACATTGTAGGTTGTCAAATAAAATTGCTTCCTGCATCACCCTGAAATTACGTTTTGCCACATCCACTTAAATCTCCAGACCTGAACATTGTAGAAGACGTTCGAGTAGTCTTGGTAAACAAAGTGGTCAAAATATGACATCAAAACAACTGCCGTAGCCTGGAGGAACTCATCAATAGTGTGAAGTTTGACTTGGGATCATCATGGGTGGGCGAACCGCCTTGAAGGAGCAGTTGTCTCACTTTCCTACAAATTATATGAATATGGAAAATAATACGACTATAACACAAATAAGATTAAGGCAGCATCTCACAACCACTTTTTTGTATACATTTTCTAACGTCACCAATTTTTCTTGATTTTGCGTCAATTTCACGGCCCACCGAGCAATGAATGGTTCGTCTTTATTCCGAAAGTTTTCGTCAATTTTCTGAGTCAAGGTCTACTGCAAATTTTCGCATGTATAATACTTCAGAATCATTATAGGTATAATCGTATTATAGTTTTATTATATATTGTCTATAGAAATGCACTCTGACCTTATGACTTTAATAACCAAAATTATTTTACGTTCATCTGCAGTGCAGTAATATTCACTTTTCGTGGATGCACCAACCCACAGGATTCCTTTTTGATGAATATATAACGTCCCATCGTTGTGTAAGGGGCATTAGAGTGCTTATGGAGGCAACATAGTCAATTAAGAGGAAGGTGTACGTTACACCATCACTGGCGCTCAGAGAAGAGTTCTCTGAACTTTTCTCTTCCAGCCACAAGCGTACCCAGGTACGCTTTCTAGCATGCCTGGACTTTCTAAGTAGTCCAATGGACACAATAAATCCAAGATAACAATATCTTGCTTAACGCTTATCTCTCTAAATTCTCGTACCGTCTTTGTTCCCCTCACAAGGATCCTTCTCTATTAGCTCTTTGTGCTTCTTGATAAGCATATTCTAATTTTGGCCATCTGTAGGACATACATAGCTTGCTAAATATTTCCTTATTTATATACTTGAAGACTATTTTTATACTTGCCAGCTTACAGTTTGTCTCCTTAAATATTCTCATAATATGGGACTCTGGAGACAGATTAGAGGCGATGTCAACTTCTATGTCCTTCTCACTTACAGAATCCTTAAGCATATTTCAGTCTAGATAATAATCATGGTGAGGCCTTCTTTGCTTTGTCCCATCCTCATTACCTAACATTTCCTTAGGTAGAATTTCATCAACCATGTTTCAGACCAACTTTGGATTCTGTATACGTCCCCTTAAATGCAGATATAATCCTCCTCGCTTATCATCTCTCATGACCCCTGCATCATCTGCACACATTTTCAAGTACGAGTCCATACCTTCAGGCAAATCTTTACATAGACAAGTTAGAGTAATGGTCATAGATCAGAATCCTGTGGTATTCCTCTGATTATCTTAACCCATTTGGAAAAGGCTCCTCAAACATGTGTCCTGTGGTCCCTCCCAGTGAGATAATCAATTTATCTGTCAAAGTTTCCCCTTATTCCTGCCTGGGTGATCCAGCTACTTAACAAGTCACTCATGAGATGCAGTGTCAAATGCTTTCTGGCATTTCAGATGCAAACAGTCCACCTAATACTTCCCTTCTATCTAGGACTGAGCTCATTTTCTTGTAGAACTCTACAAGGTTTGTCTCACGTGATCTTCTTTCCATAAAACCATGCTGTCCTTCACTTAGGTAATTTCTCTACCATATGTGAGGATTTGATTTTAGCGCACTGATATTGGAGGCTCGGTGGGTAGCCGCAGGGGCACGCGAGTTAACGGGCATTGTTGACGAACGGCCATTTCGAGACGCCATTACATGTTGTATTTTCAAGGAAGTGATTCTGCTGGGTTTTTGCAGGAGTTTCTGAGAGGAGCGCGTGTGGAAGACGTATGGCGACTGCGTTGAC
>JAYMFT010366388.1:0-22230 GCA_038088735.1 Panulirus argus
TCTCTCTCTCTCTCTCTCTCTCTCTCTCTCTCTCTCTCTCTCTCTCTCTCTCTCTCTCTCTCTCTCTCTCAGTCTGTTGTCCCGTACGCCGACAACACTGATGATAATTGATAATCTTGAACTCCATCAGCTGACCTGCCCGTCTACGGAGATTAGAGGAGTACGTGCCTCTCCCCCCCTTCCCCCCTAGAGAGACCGTGATTTCTCTGGGGATCTTGGCCATAGCTGGGAACGCACGTTTCACTGGGCTAGGTCACTGATGAAGTCAGCCTAGCCAAGGTTAACATATTCAAGGCGTTGTCGTCTTTGATGAATTCTGTTCAAGATGTTATTGTCTGCAAGGGGTTGTAGTATCGTGCCGAAAAGGTTGTTATTGTAGTCAAGGGTTGATGACTTTTGTTTCTATGCTGGGGCATTGCTTCTCTCGTTGTTGGGGGCTTTTGTTTCGTGCACGATGAGGCTATTGTTTCACTCGTGATTGCACCGTTTGAGCTCAGCACCGTTACTCAGCTCTCGGTGACTGGCTCCCAGTGGGGACTGGAGAGGTTATTCGAGGTCAGTACCAAGTGAGGCTAACAGGAAAGGAAGGTCACGTACACATACGTTATCATTGGTGTTAATGAATATGATATTTGACCCGACCTCAGACCTCAGATGTTAAGATACAACAAAATAAGACTTGTTTACAGTTTCGTAAACAGTGAATACTGTAATGTTATTATAATTATTATATTATTATTATTATTCAACTCCCAAATCCATTTAATGCGTGGGGCTCTAGAATTGGCAATGAAGGTGATGAAATATGATTAAAAAAGGAGACTTTTTGGTGGATCAACATGGCGGTCAGTGACGTAATCAGAAGAGGCCATGTTTACATTCGTCTAGTGCTCCATTATGACGCCCTAATGTACTTCGTGCACTAACATGGTCGCCAAGAGGCCTTACCCAACGTGATGGGTCAGAGTGTACTACATTCAGTACGTACATGATGAGTAATCCACCTATGAATGATTATCCAGAGGATAATTATTCACGGTTGTCATTTAGTGAGTAAGTATCCAACAGGTAACTATGAGATGAGTTGTTACCCAGTACATGGACTATCTACTAAGTAATTATCCTGTTTGATTTTTTGATTACGCAGCTGGCAATTATATGGTAAGAATATCCAGACTATTTAATCGATGGGTAAGTATCAATTGTATGATTATATATTGATCAGTATAGACTTACTGTATACACGTACACTGATTATTGAAGAATTCCATACAGTGATAATCATAGACAAACATACACACATACATACTTACATACATGCATCAGGAAAGCGATTGGTTCGTAACTGGGTGTGACAGACGCCGGGTCAGCACTTGAGGCGTCTGACCTCTGCTTATCGGGGGTTAAAGGTCAGGTCAGGTTAGGTGAAGATAAGAGAAGAAGAGGTTATCTGTTCGTTAGATGTGTGGGATGCATTCTGCTTCCCTGGCCAGTGTCTGGTTTCCCGTGTGTGAGAGAGAGAGAGAGAAAATGGTGCCCAGATCCCTCTTGTGACCTGGTAGCTCTCTGGGTCACAAAAACCAGCTGAGTGGCCTGACAGATCAGCCGGAAGCGCATCAAGTTATGGAACTAATTAATACAACTACTTAACAAGTAATTAGTGCAACTTTAATTGAACCATTTGGTCGGAGGAACACGAAGCAGCTCAAGGAAATAGGGAGGGGGAGAGGAAATGGGCGATTAAGAAGCACGTGATTAAGACTGGAAGACTAATAGAATATGGATATTGAACTGGAAATAGGTAATAGAAATAGACAATAAAGGGGAAACGGGTGTTGAGAAACGAGCTTGATTTGTTGTTGAATAATTTTGAGGAAGACGATAAATGAAAGAAACAAATATGAATGTTATAAGATGTAATTTAGGCTAAGGTAATTATTCACTGGCTAATTATATAATTATGTACACAAAGAAATAATTCAATGGCTAATTGTATAGTTAGATACACAAGGTAATCATTCAGTGGATAATTGCATAGTTAGAAACAAGGCAATCATTCAATGGCTAATTGCATAGTTAGAAACAAGGCAATCATTCATTGGCTAATTGCATAGAAACAAGGCAATCATTCAATGGCTAATTGCATAGTTAGAAACAAGGCAATCATTCAGTGGCTAATTGCATAGTTAGAAACAAGGCAATCATTCAGTGGCTAATTGTGTGATTAGATACACAAGGCAATCATTCAATAGCTAATTACATAATGGGATAGTTTAGTGGGTGGGTGTTGGTTGTAAGCTGTACAGTGAAAGTCAGGGTGTAAGGTGTAGAGTTAGGGGGAATGGAGTTGTGAATAATAGGTTAGTTACAGTAAGAGAATGTGACACATGGGGAGTTGGGGAGTAAATGGGGAGAGTTAGGGAGGTAAATTGGGGAGTTAGGGGAGTAAATAGCATGGGGTGAGGACTACGTGGCACAAAGGGAATCCCGTTTAGGAGGGAGGGTGTCTCGAATCAACACTGGTCAGGGGATATTATGACTAATCTGGGGAGAGAGAGAGAAAAAGAGCGAATGTCGAAATAAATAAAGCTTATATGTCTGGTTCCTATACCTCAATATTGTTTACGTTTGGCGTTTAAATTCGAAGGGTATTCGTTGTAAATGCATCGTTGTAGAATAGACAGATTTATTAATAGATCAAATCCCCCCCCCCCCTCCACACCTCAGGGAAGTCAACTGATATTTTTTATTTTTTTTCACTTATCGCTTCTCCCCACCTGGATTTTTTTTTTTTTCCCAATCCGATTAGAAGGTCCTGGAGGAACACAAAGGAAGTATTTTGTATGAAGATATGATGGGAGTGGAGGGTGGGGTGTCCAGGGTTGGGGTGGAATCTGGGGTTGAAATTGGAGGTTGTCTGAGGTTGGGTTAGGTTGCTTTACACAACGCCTGGAAGCAACTTTCAGGTCACTTATGTACCACTATCAGCTAACAAATGCCATACATATACCTCTACTTGGTAACCCAAGTCACGTTTATAGATCCCAGACAGGAAACCTCGTCCAGGATATGGGTCTCGGGAGCGTCAATTGCCTTTGATAATTCTGGAGAATTATATTGGAGTTTGGTACGGTTGCCAGCGGAGGAGCTTGTGTATGTAAGGCATACGATAACTTGGGCGCCCTATGCAGCACACACGTGTTGCCGGGAAGGGATGAGCCAATCCCCAGGGAGAATTACTGTGACGTCAGATAAGCAGACGGCGTGCAGCGGCCAATCCCAGGGGAGGACATAGGGCAGCTGCTGGACAGTGCATCATGCGGATGATCACCGGGAAGCAAGTTTTTCTCCTTATTTTCACCCATTGAAGAACAACATGTTGTCCAGGTAATTACCATAATATGTCCGATGATGGCGTTACCTGTAGCACGCACTTCCGCGATGCATCAGCCACAGGTAAGTTCATTTTTGGGTATTATCCTTGAGGTTGAGTTTATCGCCAGAAACAATGGCGACTGATGGTGCATTACGGGTATTGTTCAGGCTTGGGTGTGAGTCTGCGCCCTATTAGGCAATCCCTGACGGGGCGCGAAGGTCAGGTTGGGACGAGCAGTGTATGCGGGCGGCTCAGGGCCCGGGGTGGGCCGGCAGCTGCTCCTTGACCAAGAGCGCGCGTGCTAACCTTGGGGTCTGTTGGTCTGCCAACCACATGGTGGGCTGCGCGGTGCGCGCTGCAGGAAAGACGATGGGCTCTTACAGGGAAGGGATCTTGGAGGGTAGGGGGGGAAAACCGGGTTTTTGTAGCGTAAGGAAAGAAAGGTGTTCTTGAAAGGAAGTTTAACAGGGCAGGGATCTTTGAAGGCACGAGGTTTGGAGAAAATAAAGCGTCGTCGGAGGGATGGGTTCTTGGAGAGGGGTATTACGATGGAAAGGGTTTCTTGGACAGGAGGGCTCTTGGATGGGCGGAAGACTTCTTGGGAGGAAGGAAGAGTTTTTAGAAGGAAGAAGGTTTTATAAGTATGTGTATGATTTTTTTTTTTGAGGTACGGAGGATTTCTTGGAGGGATGGGGCTCGCGAAGGAAATGAGGGATTCTTGGGAGGACAGACAGGTTCTGGACGGGCTATGTTATTTTTTTTTTTTTTAGAGGGAAATGTTTGTATGTGTAAGGGTTGGACATGTATGGTTGGTCAGGGTCTGAATTTTTAGGTACAGTGGTTAGATATGTAGGGGAAAAGGATGAATATGTGGGTAGATTGGGCTGGAAAGTTAAGTGCAGGAAGTGGAGACAGAAAGTGGGTAGATATGGGGTTGAATTGCGGATAGAATGATGGTATATGTTGCTGACTTCAAGAGTATGGGATTTTAGTAAGTAGGGTTTTAGATTGTTTTTCCTTTATGCCACCATCTGGGGTAAGAGGTGTTTATATATATATATATATATATATATGTATATATATAATGTGCCTTAAAGTCACGTAAAGGTATGTGCACACTCGCTCATGCAGTATGAATACTGTAATAAGCCGTTAGAGAGAGGCACAGTCGTAGACGTTATTCTCGTGTTGACATCGATATGTGTAATTATACATGGAATACCAGTGGACGCATAGGGGTATAATTCAATGCTACACGCACGGCTCTCCATGCATGCATGCAAACATTGTTACTAAGCAAGACATAATTAGACATACCGCCTCATGTATAGTTTCTTGAACGTTATTTCTATAGTCCTACGGTTTACCACGGGTCGTAGTAATGTTCGATCGCAAAACCTGAAGTGCCTAAGTCTTACAGGGAAATAACGATGCTTAAGTGTTCGTGATCGTGCGTCTGGCACGCTACTGTTGTTGTGGTGTAGGGGTCCTACCTCGTGCGGGACGGGCAGCTTGCGCATGGCATGGCCCTCTCTCGCAGTAGTACGGGTGACGTCCGAGAGTTTAGTGCCGTCTTGTCGCTCTCCCGGGAGGCGACAGTGAATGGTAATTTTTCTCTATTGACTCAAATCGAAACCCCCGAGAAAAGACATGTGGTGATTTCCGAGTGTTGGAAGCTGCCCCGTTTTCTGGATTTTATCTAGTCTTCTTTAGTCATAAAGGTAAGTATTTAATTTCTTGTCAACAGGAAAATTGGAGGCGGTTGTTTGATGACATTATGGGCGTGTCAGGGCAAGGGTGATAAACTGGCACTGCTGCCGACGTTGTGAGTTTAACCACCAGTATTAATAATTACACATGTACATTGTTGCCAAGTATATGATCTCCAAACCTATCAAAAGATAAAATATATGTATTTATTGTTGTAAACCAGTTTCCTTCGGGAAGAATAGTTGAAAGTTTTGGCTTACTTTCCATTGTAATTATATATATATATATATATATATATATATATATATATATATAAGAGAATTATATTTATGATTTTATGCAGCATTTACAAATTGATGTACTCGTGGGAAAATGATTGATAATTGGCTTCGGGAAATGTAATTATCTACGGGATTGATGATTATTCTAGTCATTATTATTGTTCATCTGGTAAATATACCGAGTGGTGTGGTCTCTGTGAGGCGAAAGCCATATGATGTTTTAAGTCGATAGTGGATGTTTGAGGCCGATGTCAGGTTGTGTATGAAGCGACATCAATTTGATGTTTGTAGCGATATCAGAGGATGATGTTAGTGAAGTTGAGGTCTATTTGGTGTTTGTGAAGCCTATACCAGGGAGTGGTGTTTGTGAAGAAGGTACGGCAGAGGGTGCTGAGTGCGAAGCGATGTCGGTTTGATGTTTGCGAAGCGATGAGGGTGCTGTTTGGGAAGCGATATCAAAGGGAGGAGCTGTTTGGAGAGAAATATCAAAGGGTAATGTTTCTTAAGAGGTTAGCGTTTGAGAGCGATGTCGGAGGGAGATGTTTACCACAGGGCTCAAAAGCTTTCCGTAATGAGGGAGCTCCAACTTTTAGAGCGCTCTGGCATATTGTTTTTCATAGCCGTTGTTGTAGAAGCAGTCGACTGATGGAGTGTGTGTATATTAAATGTCAAGCACGATTGCTTTGGTTACGTTATGTTAGGATAAGTTGTGTAGTTTATGCTGGGTTGTGTATGTTAGGCTAGGGCGTTTGGCTTAGTTTGTGTAAGTAAAGTTAAGATGGGTTTTTTTAGGTTGTTGTATGTTGGGTTAGGTGTTGGTTGGGATTATTGGGTTGTGTTCTACGTCCACCGCTAGACAGCGAATAGTGTGTGGTCACATGATCGGGATTAAACATAGCCGAACCAGATCACCTTATCTTTAGTCCAACCTAACATTTTATATCTTAAGTATGACAGTCTTTTGAACCCTTATCGATGTATGGGAAGCGATATCAGAGGGTGATGTTTACGTGGATAGGAGACATGTCGAAATGGAATCATGTTCCAGCAGAACATATGATTCTCCGCCTTTTTTTATCTCGCGTTCTATCTCTCTCTCTCTCTCTCTCTCTCTCTCTCTCTCTCTCTCTCTCTCTCTCTCTCTCAATAAATCAGGCTTACCTAGTCTCTTTGAGCGTTCTCCTATACCCTTCCTCACCACAAGCTTTGTATAGTGGTGGTGGCGGGGGATTAAAGGGAGGGGGCATACATTACCCCTCTCCCCCACCACCCTTAGAGGGTTGCTTGCCCCAGAGCCGCCCGCCCCCAAACAAACTACCTCAAAACACAAAGATGGTGGTGTGTGGTTGAGATTGCATGGGTAAGAGGTTTTGTGTATCATCAGGGGTTAGATATGGGGTTGTGGGGTTCAGAAATACGAGTGAGGGGTTTATGGGGATGAGGGGAAAAGTGGACGCTCTGGGGTTACCAGTAAATAAGTAGTAGGAGATGCCTCTCTGGGGCTTAAGAAGTGGGCTGTCTTGGGACTTGACGGGAGAAAGGACGGATTTCCTGGGGGTCTGGGAGTTTACTAGGTAGACATGTCCGAGTTTTTTGGCTGCAATGATTCAAAGAAAGTTTGGTACACGCTGCCGGCAACATTGCAGGCGTCCTGACGATGGATTGAGGGGGTTACCAAGTCCGGGACACCGTAGGCTCGTGAGAACGGTGTCAATAACTTCCCCGGTAAACTGGCAATAATAAGCCAGTACATCATCCGCACCCTCTTGATGTATTCGCCCTGCCAGGGCGTGCCACTGCATGGCGTCCCGAAGCGCTGCCTTATACCTTTGTTAAGCTAACAAAGTAATCGCACTTTTGCTCATTTTATTTTACTAGTTGCGTCATCTTAGGTAATGGGAAGAGACGTGTTATCCGGGAGTGTTAAATGCCTTTTCCTGTCGTCGTGTTACTACCTCATAAGATATTTTTTTATTAACCAGGATGTCGACCGCTGTCTTATAGGCCAATTGTGGAAGATGTATGACGCTTGCCCGGACCTCCGATTGACCAGTCACGTTCGCCAGCGCAATTCGTGAGGCCTAAGCAGGGGGAATGGCGCTCTTTAATACCAGGGGGAAAAAAGCGAAAACGTTTTTTCTGTTCATATCATCGGCCCGTCCACTGTGATTACTGGGAGCTGGCCGCGATATTTTATTTATGGATCTTTTATTTTTTTTTTTTTTTTTTTAGCCTACTGGGAGGTTTTATAATTGGGGTTTGGTTGTCATTGGATAAATTATAAATTATTTTAGTAGAACACTGAGATGAAGACACATACAAACACTTAGTATATACTTATACGCAAATATATATACACACACACAGACAGACAAACATACATAAGCATACGTGCATAGAAACATAGCCTGTGCAAATACATTATATAAAATAGAGGTAGATAGTTACAAATCCATACACAAGGCGACTTATACAAGTAGACACAGAGGGTGACGAGGGAGGACAGTACATAAGGAGGGTTGCGAGGAGGTCAGTTTGTAGGGAGGGTTGTGAAGAAGGGAAATAAAGTTGTGCCAACAGCAGCTGTTGCTTGGCAGTATTTACTCGGGGGTTCCTAAATAATCTTGCGTGGCGGCTCACGGTGTTGGTGACTTCCAGCAGAGCCCCTGTAGTTGTTACCTGACCCACTGTGGTACGTAAGCTTTAGCTGGCTGCTATAGCTGTAGCTGACCTGTCATCATAACCCTAATGAAACCTGTTGTAATTAGCACCAGCTTCCGTTTTCGCTCGTCGACTGGAAATTTCTGTGTTTTTGTTTTCCATTTTAAGTGGGGCTCTGCTGTGATGACCTTTGACCACGTTTCACCCCCCTGTGAGGCGAGGTTGACCACAAAGAGCCTCGAAGTGGGGGAGGGGGAGGAATGACCCCCCTCCCCGTTTCCCCCCCAAACCATCTGCCAGCTGCTATCCTGCCCTCCTATCTCTCCCCCCAACCCCCCCCCCCAACAAATAAATAAACAAAGCAGAGATTGTGGTGGGATGTGAGGCTTCTGGTTCCATCGCGTGTTGCAGTGAGTCTGTGTACCGCTAGGGGGGGAATTTAGTGTTCTACACTCTTATGTACACATCGAGAAACGAAGGGAGTGTGGATACACGTAGAGTGTATATCTTCTCTTTGTGTACAGTTTGGGAATGAAAGGAAAGTATAGATTTTTGATGTAGGTGTTTCGTGTATACTTCTGTGTACTGCTGCTGTGAGGATGAAGGAAAGGTGTTGATAGATTGTGGGTGTAGATGTTTTGTGTACTCCTAAGGGTTAGGACAGAACACGGTGTTCATACTGTTGGACAGTCCAGCACCTGCCCACAAACAGCACTTGCGTAACCACCAGTAACACCCCACAAAGAAAGTATTCTCACAAACAATCTCCAAACTCTACCTCGCGAACATCTCACGTTCATCACGTCACGCGAACATCTCACGTTCATCACGTCACGCGAACATCTCACGTTCATCACGTCACAGACATGTCTGACATCACCTTCCAAACATCTCGAAGTCACCTCAGACATTTTGACCTCACCCCACCAACAGCATCGCACAAATACCACCTTAGAAACCCCGCCTTGGTAACATCATGAAAGCGCCATTAAAGGTGATAAAGGCTTCCTTAGGGAAGTCAATTTCGGCTTAATAACTTTTCACAGGAACGTTTTAGCCGTCTTTTGATAGGCCCAAAATTATATATTCCAAGTTGAGTCTGGTAGAGTTTAGTTGAATATCCATTTTCTATCTCAAAAGTTAGGACTAGTTGCCCGGAGGTGTTTTTTTTTTTTTTCAAAAGAGTTGATTACGTTGAAAATCTAATTTGGAATGGATATCATCTCGATGTCCGCTCTCAAAACTTCAAAATCCAACCCTTTCGGAAATAGAATAGCGGTAGGGGATTCAACTATCCGTCTCGGCTGCCCATAGAATCTTTTCAGTAATGTATTTATCTCTCTCCTGTCTGGTATCTGTCTATTGTCAAGTCTCTGATGATGTAGCGAATGTACTTCTAATGTTGCAGTATCAAAGACGGAGTGGAAAATGATTTTCATAACCCAAGAGTAAATGTAGAAAGTTTTTCACTAAATATAAAACCGGTCGTAGAAAATCATTTACTAAATAAGAGACTTAATGGAGAAAATAGTCTACAGAATGTAAGACACATTGTAGAAAATGATTTACAAGATAGTAAGACCTAGCGTGGAAAATCATTTACAACATACGAGACTTGACGCGGAAAATTATTTACATAATGCAAGACCCAGCCCAGGAAGTCGTCTTTTAAGATGTAAGTGTCAACTTGGACAATTAATATGAAGAATTCCAGACATGTTTTCCTTCGCCCAGTACTATATACACACTTCCTGCTTGTGACAGTATAGTGTGCCGGGCCTGTAGTGGCCATAGCCGGGGGTTTTAAGGGGACAATATAGCCTGTCTGGCAGCACTGCATGGCGCCAAGGCCGGCATGAGAATTTCCATGACAGACTCGGAGACGCCATGGGTGAAGATGTCCGTTCGTCCTCACGTGGTTTTCTGGTTTTTGTGTGTTTCCACCTCTTGTGTGGTTGTCAGGTTTTTTCTATTTCTATATGGGGGATTTAATAAGTCCTGGTTAATGGCTCCCAAGTCACCACCACCGTCTCCAGCAGTCCGCAAGTCTTCACCACCCCCATATACCACCTACAGTCCCCCCAGCGTTCTGCCTCCACCAGCAAGTCTCCAACACTCCCCCCCCCCCTTCACCGGCAGAGTCTCCCTCACGCCCTCCAACCCGTCGTGATCCTCAAGATGCGCTAGATTGAGCAGAGTCCCCTGCATCGGCCGGACTCGCCCCGGAGAGCAGCAAGACGGTGCTAGACTCCTTACGTGTTACGGTCATGTTTCCCCATAATACCCGGGAACTTGTCGACCATCGCGTTCGCTGGCTGGTGGCGTAACTCAGCCCGGAGGAGCCAGTGTTTGTTGACACGGCAGGGATGACTGAGAAAGATCTCTGGCTGTATCGCCGGGTCCTGCCCGCCCGCCTGGCTGCCTGGCGGGGGTCCTATATTGCAGGCAGGACTGAGGAGGATCTCGCTATATGTTTCAGGAGGTTGGTTGGGGGGGAATATGACGGGCCGACGAGGCCCAGGCGAAATGAGACCCGTGTCTCGATTGGTTGTTCAGGACTTTTTAAGGTCCATCGGCCGCCAGGGGTCATTAGGACCTCATTACCTTCAGGTCTTAAGGGTGGTTCTGAAGCCTCGTATACTGTCGGCATGTTACGTACCCCCCCTGGGGTCCTGGGACCTAAAGTGCGAGGAAGATGAGATGATGGCCCGACTGGTGAGTTCAGGTGGGTCTGGCTTTTACGCTGCATTGGAAGGGGGGGGGGGGGACTGAGGAAGATCTATCTAACTGATCGTCCTGTTGCTGTCTACAAACTGAGACGAGAGCTGACCCCATCTGGATCGGACCGGCCATTTCGATTACCCAGGATGATTACGTTGTCAGCATGATATTCGGTGGGGTCTCTCTCTCTCTCTCTCTCTCTCTCTCTCTCTCTCTCTCTCTCTCTCTCTCTCTCTCTCTCAGAGAGTTTAGTGACGGCGACGCTTCAGTAGCCGTCAGTTTCCCTTCCCTGACCCTGGTTCCTTTGTCTCCCAAGTACACGTAACACAACCCCGTCACTCGCCTGGACAGTCCTCCCTCACAACCCCATCCTTGCAGCTCTGTCACCCTCGTCCTCACAACCCCATTACAACCCCCCATCTCACTCCTCACAGTCCCTTCAGCATCACCTCCTCACAACCCCACCGACTCCTCTCTCTCGCTCACAACCCCATTAGACTTGCTAAGGAGACAAGTAAGATGTGTTTCCGGGCTGTGAATGACCTTACTGTCTCCTCGCCTGTCTCTCAGTGCCTGTCTTCTGTCGCCTAGAGTCCCTCCCCACCCCCGGGGGCGCGCGTCTCTCCCGCCTTTTCTGTCCGTCTCCCCGTCATCAACCCTTTATCTCCCGTCTAAACCCAACACTTTAACGTGTGTGTTTAGCCACGGTCCGTGATTGTACTAAAAGACTCTTTAAGTTTTCAGAATAAACTACTTTCATTATCCGTTAAAAAGAATGCTGGGTACATTTGCTTCAGTAATTTTAGAGAGACAGACAGACAGACAGAGACAGAAATTAATATAGAGTGAGGAATGTGGGCAACATGACTGGTGTGTTCCTTTCCTCCATATTTCATCACTAACGCCGCTCAACCGCTCCACGTTTTCTCCACTACTTCTTCCATCCTTTACGAACTCTTCGTCCCATTTTTTTTTTATCATTGAATTAAAAACACCACGGCGGAAAATAATTACGCTGGTGCCCCGGCCCAGAGTGTGTGTTGTGATAATAACCCTTCAAAATAATGGTGTCCCTAACACACTTGTAAAATAATATCCAGCGGCGTCAAAGCTATTTTATTCATTTTACTGTTTACATAAGTTTATTTACAAATGAGAATATTACTGAGAAGTCCAATTGGTATATATATATATATATATATATATATATATATATGCGTGTGTATGAGAGAGAGAGGTTTCAAGCTGCATTAGGCTTTCCTTCGTCACACCAGATCCCCGGCCTTTCCTCTTCATAAACGGGTTCATGATGACGGTACACATTCGCAGCAGAGTAGGTACACCATACGCAACGGTACACACACACACGAGGGCACACGTAGATGTACGTACAGAAGGGTACACACACGCACACGGAAATACGTACACACAGATCCGGCCAGGTGGGTGCGGGAACAGGAGGCCAGCCCACAATAAGATGAAGCCCCCCCACCTCAACAGATTCTCCTTACACCTCGTTACAGGAAATCAATAATGTACGTTTGTTGTTGTGTGATCCTTGAAGCTTGGGTGGTGGTTGGTGGTGTTGGTGTTGGAGAGGGAAAAGTTGTTGGTGATGTTTAGATAGAGATGAGAAGGAGGTGGTCGCTGTTGGAGGGGGGGGTGTAGTAGTAGTTAGTTAACTGTGTGGAATGGGATGTTGTTGTTATAGGGATGGGTGGCTAAGTGTCTGGGGTGGCACAGGAGGGGTGGTTGTGAGGTTCTGGCTGACACGCAGATTGCCCCTCGGGGTTTGGTTCATCTCTGAGGCCTGGCTACCTGTGGGGTTGGGCCTTCCCTCCCAACCTCCCTGCCCCTGACAGCTGTCCGGCCCCAGTGGGCTGCGGATTTTTTTTTTTGCCTATCGGATATTTCCAGGGGGTCGTGCGGAGCAGATAATCCCTCCTCAGTCCCTTGGAGCACGACGCTACGACCCTTGATCACGACGGCACGACCCTCGGGCATACCAAGCCGTACAAATGACAACATTGATGCGGTCGATTGGTGATAACTTGTTTCTTCAGTACGAATAAGAGAAACATCCGGTGACCTGAAGTTGATATATGTTGTTCAGAGTTGTTAGGGACACTTCATGGGCTGTTCAGTGGTTACGTAGGCCCTACAGGCCGCGGCCTGCAACTGCCTGATAGATCAGAGGGCGCTTGGGTAGCAGACCTCCGAAACCACTGTGATTTAAGGTGAGGTATGGTGACCTTACCTTTGACCTGAGCCGTAAGGAACAGGTTAAAGGTCATCATCATACACAAGGGTCGTACAGTCGTGGTCTAGGGTCGTTATGCACGATGGGAGGTTAAAAAGAAAAGTGATTGTGGTGATCTTACGATTGAAGTGAGCTGTTATTTAAAAAAAAAGAAAAAGAAACGGGAAAGGAAAATGGGACATGGTAGGTTAGGTTAACAACGATATTCAGCAGGTGAAAACCAGTGGAAAATAAGTTTGGATAAGGAGGATGGAGGCAGTGGGGAGAGAGAAGAGAAGAGGGCCGTTGGTAGTGTAGTGTGTAGGGGAGGGGAAGACATTACCCCTCCCAGGCGACTTGGCCCACGCCAGCAACTACAGCACTGGAATATAGATCATCCGGGGAGGGGAGTGGGGTTGGGCTGGATGAGGTGGGGAGAGAGGGAGAGAGGCTGGGTCTGGCTTTAGTTGGGGGGTGGGTAGGATAGGGGGAGGAGGGTTGGTGTGGGTTGGGGGAGGAAGAGAAGCCAGACGGAAAGGAGACAGAGGAAGGGAGGGAGGGGGACCTGAGCCTTGAAAAAACGACTCTTTTTAAGTTCCGCTAAGTCTCGGCCTTTAAAAAACGTCACGTTTTCCCCCAAAGCCCCCGAGCAAAC
The DNA here is from genome assembly GCA_038088735.1 of Panulirus argus. Taxonomy (NCBI): domain Eukaryota; kingdom Metazoa; phylum Arthropoda; class Malacostraca; order Decapoda; family Palinuridae; genus Panulirus; species Panulirus argus. The sequence goes on from JAYMFT010366388.1 coordinate 13,644, forward strand.
TTAGCTAGTAAGGAAAGTTGGCCTTGAGAGTGACATTCTTAAGTTCTCCCTCATCCCTACATTGGATACCTGATAAGAAACGAACTTAATGTTCCTCTTTCCCCTAGCTACTGATGCCCTGCTGGTGTCATATTGTTACGTATTGTACCATACTGGGTCGTTTAGTGAGGTCTTGTCCCATATTGGCTCATGTAGGGTGGTATTGTCCCATGCTGGGGTCATGCAGTGTGTTACAATCATATCTGGTCATACCGTATCTCACAGTTCGATCGCGTTTATAGACTACATTATCTAGTTAAGAGTTTTTGGTGATGTATAGAGGCTATCTGAACTTGTTTTCGTTGACTTCGGACTATGTTTCCATCGCCTAGTTCTACGTAATCTTTATTTATTTATTTATTTTATTTATTTATTTTTTTTTGTGAAAAAGCGCTCAATCGGCCTTGAACTTAAACTGGTTGAGATAACCATGTAGTGAAGACAGGAGGTAATGAAGGTAAGGATATGGTGCAGACAGTGGGTTGTTGAAGATATTGGTGTAGTGAAGATGAGAGTGTAAAGAAAATGAGTTTTGTAGCGAACATAATTGTGCAGTGATGATCAGGATGTGGTATTATTATTACCATTATTATTATTATTATCATTATTATTATTATTGTTATTATTATTATTATTATCAGTAGTTGTAGTAGTGGTAGTGGTGGTGGTGGTGGTGGTATTAGTATTTTATTGAATAAACTGCAACCCAGGGCCGAGAATACAATACTCCAAAGTCTGTTTTCCAGTTTTATTTGAATTAAAGATTTTTTGTCTCGTGCTCGGGCAAGCTTGGGGTGTATTTGCTCCAGGCCACACTGCAATACTTAAAGCTCTGGAATTTCGGACCTCTCTCTCCCTCTCTCCAGAATTCCACTGGAACTTGAGAGAAACAAGAATTTTCATTATATTTTTGCGTCCTGTGCTTAACTGCCCGAGGCGGATTCCGGTGCGTTCGTGTATCCGGCGCGGGATTTACTGCGGATTCGCGAACGTAAACAACTTGGTTTTTGGATCTGTGTCTCTCACGAAGTCTTGGCTCGTTGTACCTGTCGAGCACGTCCGTACCATCCTTGAACACGACGGTACGGCCCTTGAACACGACGGTACGGCCCTTGAACGCGACGGTACAATGCTTAACGATAGAATCTTTGGGGACGATAGCTGAGCTTCCATTCTGAGCTTCGAATGGTAGTGCCGTCCTTCTCAGTGGTGGTCGTACCGTCGTGTAATCAGAAGTCGCGCACAAGGGTCGTACCGTCGTGTAATCAGAAGTCGCGCACAAGGGTCGTACCGTCGTGCTCAAGGAGTCCTGTGCTTGAAAACAGAAAATGGAGAAATCTCAAGAAAAAATAAGAAAATGGAGTAGGGAGCGGCTGACACTGTGGCTTGTGGTCAGAGGAGTGTGAAAGTTTCCTGACACTCGTTGGTGTACCTGGGTTTTATAATACCCGCCGAGATTTTCTTACCCTTTTCCAGGACATTTTAGAAAGCGTGGAAGGATCTTAAAAGACGTTTCCTTTTCTGGAGTATTCTGGAAAGGATCTCGGGAGATATTTTCTTTTACGGAACACTCTGTTAAGCCTTGAAGGATCTTGAATTTTTTTTTTTTTTTCCTTTTTCTGGATTCTGGAAAGCCCCGAAATAACGCTATATTATTTTTTTGGAGGTTTTTGGAGACGGAGAGGTTTAGAAAACCCCCAAGGACTTGAAGGCTGCTTTCTACATTTATATTGAGATATGCACAAGTTCTGAAGGCCGCTTCAGGATTCCAGAGTTCATGGAAAAGTGATCCAGTCCTGCTTTGACGTCACGGCCTGGAAGATCCGGTGCGTAAACCCCCTTTGGTGTAACACGGATGCGACCGATATCATTCCTTGCGTGGCTTGTGGCAACCTGCATGGCGAAACCCGCCAGTGTGACTTGACGTCACGGGTTCAAGACGTGACGTCAAAGTGTTGAGTCCAACAGTGTGACGCTCTACTGAATATTTCAAGTCGCAGAATTTATGTTCGACCCCGATTTATGGCCTCGCGTACGCCTCTCGCAGCTTGAGGTTATAGCTTTAACTTGCTTGCAAAGACGATTGATGCGAGTGAACGATCCCGGTGATGACGTCATTCATTCCTAGACGGTTCAGGGGGGGGGGGGGGGGAGGAAGGCCAAGTGGCACCAGTCCGGTTATGACGTCACACCTAATTCTCTGAATGACAGTTAGTAACCCAGTCCTGCTTATGATGTCACACACACACACACACACACACCTGTACGCCCCTCTGGGCGGCGACGCTGATTGGTCCAGTCCGGTTGTGACGTCGCAGATGCTGCTGCACTGCCCAGGCCGGCGTTAAGTGGCCCAGTCCGGGTATGACGACACAGCTGCACTTAACCCGGGACGACGCTGAGTGGACCGGCCCGGTTCTGACGTCACGCTCCCCCAGCTGTTCAGCAAGCCATGGCTGAAGTGTTTACACCCTCGTTGACTTAATGGAATTTTCTCTTCATGAGGATCGCATGGTGGATGAGCAGCTGGGTGTTTTCCTCGCTGGTGTTGATTCCCATGAAAATAACTTTTTAGAAAGGCCAATAGATATACACCTTCTTGCCCTGGGAAAGGGGAGAAAGAGTACTTCCCACGTATTCCCTGCGTGTCGTAAAAGACTGAAAGGTGGGGGTGGGAGCGTGGGGCTGGAAATCCTCCCCTCCTGTTTTACTTTTCCAGAAAGAAGGAACAAAGAAGGTGGCCAAATGAGGATTTTTGCCCTCTAAGGCTCAGTACTCCGTTATGAAAGGGTGATAGATATTTAGTCTTATATGCACATATATACTGATGTGAAGAGAATCATGCAGCATCATGTTTGAGGACGCAAGCACCGCAAGCAGGCACACCCCCCCCCCCCCCCAGGCTGCAGACGAGACAGAAATACGCCGCCAGAGCAATTGCGCCCTGTTGATGGAGGATGGTGATTGGTGGAGGAGCCGCTTTGGTTGTCGGAGCATGGCAGTTGGTTGATTGGTGGGGTGTAGGGTAAAGGAAAAAGGGGTGGGGGGGGAGAGTGGGATGGCAGGTTGCTGGGCCTTACCACAAAAAAGAGAGAAAGAGAGAGGAACTCTAGGTGGTGTATAGTTTTCCCTTTTTATCATATCGCCAGGAAAAAAATGGAAGTTGGGAACAGTGCGAGACGCGTCGTCCTTGCCCTTATGAACCTCATACACATTCACTGATCGTTCGAGACGAAAAAAAGTTTTGTGTCTTTTTGCAGATTTTGAGTTACATTTGTGGTAGATTACATCATGTTGATGTCCGAGAAGCACTGTAGGATGACCCAGGACCCGCCAAGTGTAATAAAAAGTTTAGACTACGTCTAGGAAACGTCGTACGACACGGAAAGCCTGAGGGGCGGCGTCGGTAGGCCCAGAGCAGATCGTTAGGGTATGATGAGGGGGGAATACGTCACGCTATGGCGGTCCACAGTAATGTTTTCTTTGTTTCTTATCACGCTAGTTGCGTGGATCTGAGGACCTGCGGTGATATTAATGGCTTTAAGGTGGGGGATATAAGCCAGTATTACGGTGCGATTAACCTATTGCCAGTTAGAGCAATTGGGTTGTTTACAATTTGTTGACGCCGTCGTTTGAAGGAGTATAAGTTGTCGTTTGAGATTTCTTGTTGTTATGCTTTGCTATAGTAAAGCTGTTGTACGTTAGCTTTGCTACATTAAAGCTATTGTACGTTAGCTTTGTTACATTAAAGCTTTCGTATGTTAGCTTTTCTATATTAAAGCTGTTTTACGTTAGGGCTTCAGTGATGCACTGTGTGCCTTTTGAATAAGAATCAGGTGGGAATGGCGCTCATAAAGAATTATACACATTATGGACTCCATATTAGCCTTGAGAATGTGCGCGATCGCACTTCAGATATTTGGATTATTATTATTAAACGTCTTAGAGGCTGTATACCACTGTCATGCAATCCATTTAGAAGGCATCTCTCTCTTTCTCTCTAGTATTGGTTATGATGTAGCAAACATATATGGAGGAGGTTTAGATATCCACAAGGCGTCGAACAATTACCCAGCAGATACTTGTCTATTGCCCTGATAATCTGGGGTTACCGTGTTCAAGGGGCTTGATATATCGCGTCCAGGGAGTGGAGTTGTATACCCTCGAGTCTGCGCCGTCAACAAAAGACCGTGTATGACGTAATGCGTGATTGTCCGATACAGAAGACAAGTGCATTTGGATCCCCTTCAGGACCATGTGTTGGGGGGTTTAGAGCCTCCCGAGGGCGGAACAATGGTAGAATTTAACACGACAAAGGCCAGGGCCCGCCGACAGTCACTTGTCAATATGTGGTGGAGGGGGAGGGGACTGGTTCTCCCCCCCCCCTTCCCCTATATACCGACTCTTGTTTCATCTTGTCCCATACGGTTTATTTTATGGTATATATTGTACGTGTTATTTTATGTTTAATGCTTGTGCATTTTATGTTTCCATTGCACTCTGATGCGGTCTCTTTCATCAATATGTAGCGTCACTGAACCACGTCTTTAGTAGCAACACAGCATCCCTCCCCCTTAAGTAAGGCCCACCAGTGGGCAACGCAGCGTCCCTTACCCTTAACTAAGGCCCGCCAGTGAGCAGCACAGCATGATCCCTTACCCTTAACAGCGCAGCATCCCTTATCTTCAACTTGATCCAAGCAATGGCAAATGAGCATCTCCTTTGAATTATCACACATCAAGATTTACGCGGGAGGAAAATTGGACTCCTTAAACAGCCGCTCACAAGCTGGCAACATTGTAAAAATTGACGTCATCGACTTGTAAAAAATGTGTATTGATGTTTTTAATTTGTCAGACATTCAGAATATATTCTGAAACAGATTTGTCAGAGTTCATGAACGTAATCTGAAGATACGTTTATGAATCAAAATTTAACTAAGTGATATGTAGTTAGACAGTAAGAATTACGTTAAAATCAACAAAACCACGGCATTGTAAACCGTTAAGAAATAAATGGGCGATGGCGTGAATTGGGAAGACAAACCAATTTCTGTAAAAAAAAAAAAATAGTAAGTAAAAAGGTGTAGGACAAAAATGACAAACAGTTGCGTGTAGGCAAGATGAAGGTGGGTAATATAGCAAACAGCTGTTGATGGGCAAGAAGCAGGCGGGTATAGAATGTCAGGAAAGGAGTGGATGGTCAAGAAATAGATCGATGAAGATAGGTAAGAAATAGACAGGTGTAAGTAAACAACAAATGATCACTCGTAGAAGGTGCAAGAAACGAGCGGAAGGAAAACATAAACAAGCACAAGGACAAAATACAAACAGGTGTAAGAAGGGCAACAGATTGGTGTTGGAGTGCAGGACTGTAAACAAGTGCAGAAGGGCGACGAGATACAGGCAGATGTTAAGGGGCAGGCAAGACATAAACAGGTGTAGACGGGTGGGGCGAGTTGATACGATGAAGCTAATTAGCCTTTCCTCGGATATGGAGCCCTTCAGTTCTCTCAGCAGGCCCCAGAGAGAGAGTTAGAGAGAATCGAGTGAGCAGAGACGAAAGAAAAAACGATTAATTAATGGTCCAAGTTCACAATAGACCTGTTTTTGTCATCCGCAGACAAAACCCATGGTTTCATTTTACTCTTTATAAGTACCTCCCAGGTATATAACCCTCCAAATTAGGTCTAAGCTGCAAAAATAAAAAAAAGACAAAAAATATATACTCCAAAATTTACTTAAAAACATCACTTTACCGTAACTTTTGGCCGGGAAAAGGATCGTAAAGAGCGATAAGGGCGACCGAGACGAGCGGCGTCGGCAAGTCTACCGCCCTTATACCTTGGTCGTCTCCATAACGTTGGCAACTGACCCCCCCCCCCACCCCAACCCCCCTTTCACCAAACCTCCAAACTCGTGCATCCCCCCCCCACCCCGCAACGATCGTTGCTATGGTAACCTCACCGCCCCCCACCACCCCTTCACAGGGGTAGAGGGGGGATGGGAACCAGATGATGTTGGTCCACAGCTAGGGGTGACGAGGTTTCAGAGAGAGAGTGCGTTCCTACCTATGTACCGCCTGCAAGAGTGATGGTAGAGTGCGTGGACCTACGACATTTGTTTGCTGTTAAGTATAAGTGTTTGCACCCTTGTTTGTTCATGACCTCTTTGTTTATCTAGTTTTCGCTGTGGCAATGAAGTCTCGTCTGAGGAAGGAAAGTAAGGCAGTTAATTTTGCGGTGATTAGAAAAGAATCCTTATTTTAATCTCAGTGCAGAAGTTAATTACATGTCTGCTTGTGATCCCCACCAAAGTTTAGACCTGTGGAACACGTTTGGCTGCCGCTTCCCTTAGTTTCCGTGTGGAGAGCGGCCACTCGAGGGTTGACCGTTGGGTTGCCTCTTCCCCACGAAGAGCTAAGCTGTGGAATTGTCCTTAACCTCTTTATGTCGTTCCCTCTACCAATAACATTTTCTTCCTTTAAGAGTCAATTCTACAAGCACATGTGGAGCCATGAGTGATTTCTGTTACCCTTGAGATTGTTCTAATTAGGCCTTGTTGCTCACTGTACACAAAAGAGGTAATTGCATTCATTAAGATAAGCACCATGATGGCCTACATGCTAATCACTGGAATAATGACATGAGGTTTTGGATTTTAGGATTGGGTCAAATAGGAGAGGAGTAAGTAGGGATTATTGGAGGTCTTTACCCCCTCCAACCAGGTAGTTGAAGGTCGCACTGGTTCCTCTTCTCCAAGATTTAATCTAGCAAACTGTATGGCCAAATTTGATGCTACAACCCAAGGGTGGAAAATATGGCTGTGTGTGGCTTGGATTTCCCTCTCTCTCTCTCGCATATACAACTTAATACTTACCGTTGATATTACATTATATTTGTATTTCTGATTTACATACCATACATACTCGTCTATAAATCTACCTCGTGTATTGTTCGACCCTTGATTTTTGGCCATGAAATCATTAATATATGATATGCCTCGTGTATAGGTCGACCAAGTTTTTGAGGGTAATGGAACAGCACATTAGGGTAATAAAGCAACATATTTTGCCTATTAATATTCGTATTATTTTGTAGATATGAATGTCTGTTGAAAACTTTTATGTTTTATACCTTTTATATTTTATACTGAACATATGTTTCACTAGTAAATATCCCCCCCCCCTCCCAAGTAGAATCAGTAATAAAGATATACTTCCGTCAGTCTGGGCCATCCGCGTCAGCCAGCAGTGCACGACACGTGGGGAGGGTCAAGCAGACCCTGTCAGAGATAACCTTTTCACTGGACCGTCTCTCTCTCTCTCTCTTGCTGGCTCTCAGCCTTCTCCTCCTATCTGCCTTTTTCTTGCGGATTGTCGACAGCTTTTCTAGCTTTTCGTCATCTTCAGCGCCTGCGTCGGTGTCGCCGCTCATGACTTGAGCCTCTTAATTCCTTCAACATGCCCAACTCGCTCGCCTCTTATCCTCTCCCGCCGCTTTAGGCGCCTAGCAGCTTTGCCAGTGACTGTGGCACGGGCACACCGGGCACTGCCTCCACGGCAGTCGAGCAAGAAGGCACAACATGCACATATCGACGGCATCGGTCGCCGACTGCTCGGCCTCGCTCGCCTTTACACATTCCGCGTCCCCGTCGACCTCCAGGCCACCATCACTGGACACCTGGGAAAGCTGGCAACCATCATCGGGAGAAGTTGGATCCGTCTGGGTCACGTCTTCCCGGACGGCGCCCTTCCTGGTGAGCAGGCAATGGAGGATGCAGAAGACGAACAGAAACAGCGCCGAGAACGCCGAGCCGATCATAAAGAGAACACGGGCGGGAGGACTCCTCCATGTCACAACTTGGAGGTAGGAGGTCAGTGTTTCCAGGTCTCGTCTTCTCCATTGGAGAGCCGCCATTGGTCCGACCACCGGTACAGTGTACCACAGGGCCGATGGTTGTCCTGCAGCAGTGGTGGGAAACTGAGGAGGCTCTACGGAGGAGAAGTGTTTGCCAATAGCCCCGGGGATCCTGCAAGCCTGCAGGGGGCAGCTCAGACGCCTGCAGAATTCTTCCGCTTTAATCCGCGCGACGTCCACTTATTTTTCTTATCGCTGGCTGAAAGATATATCCAGTCGTATAACACACTACATATATCTGCAGAAATATAGGGAAGATGAAAGAATTTCAAAGATTAAGTCTTTCCCTAACTACACTGCCGAAGTGGCAGTTATATTGCGTTAAAGATACTTTGAGTGATAGTGAATTGGGAAATGCTTTTTGCTACTATGGGGTAGTGACGTGAGTAGTGAAGATACCGTAAACCATATACAGTCAAAAAGGTGGTTCCTGTACTGTGGTAGGCAACATACAGCAGTGCAGCCTTTATGTTGTTATAGGGAAGATACAGCTGCATTACATATGTTTTTATAGGGAAGATACCGGAGTGCGGTACATATGTTGTTATAGGGAAGATACATAGGGAAGATATATATATATATATATATATATATATATATATATATATATATATATATATATATAGATAT
>JAYMFT010366399.1:0-12427 GCA_038088735.1 Panulirus argus
TAACATTTTTACCATATTGTTCTTCACATGAATATGTATTTCACAATATTTTTCACCAGTCACTATACGCTGCAGTATTTTCACAATGTCCACGATCATGCTGAATACAAAGCAAAATCTTTCCCATATTGCTCTCTATATAAAACTTATTTCATAATATTCCTCTCCAGTATTCTCACCATATTACTCTCTACAAGAAGCAATACTTCCAACATATTGTTTTCGAGTCAACACTACAACGATTCCACTGTTCTATCTAAGAAAAAAAAGTCGCCGGACGCTAAGTTGGCGAAGAAGCCACGCCCCTTTTCCATAGCTAAGGTAGCTGATTGATTCATAAACAGTATTCATGTCCCTATCCATTTATTCACACTAAGTGCGTTCGCATTTTATAATCAGCTTCCTTAGCTATGAAAGAGGAGCGTGGCTTCTTCGCCAACTTAGAGTAAAACGAGTATAATTCCATATACTCTTGCAATTTTCTAATCTACATTTTCACTTTACACACTTTTTCCACATATTCAGTCCACGAATCATTACTCACAGTTTCGTGGATGAGTGACACGTGAGTACAGCCATGAGTGACGGCATTCAGCTCCAGGTTGGGTGCCATATCTAAGGCTCGAGAGATCACTGCCACCTGCCCCACGCAAGTATTAGTTACGCTCACTTGTTGCATTTACAATTTTCCACTCTGAATATACGAAATTACAAACAAATAAATTCACTGGATTCTTCTTTATATTACATTCCCGTATCACTTAAAGCTTCAAGCTTTTTTGTAGAAGATATGTAACTCGCATTACAATATTCCCTAGATAATGCCCAGAACTGTTCACACAATTTCCAGCAATCCGAGTCAATAGCATGATTACGTTAATGCTAGCGTTTTCCTCTGAGTTATTTATACTCAAGCCCGTAATGACGCATGAAAGTAACACGTGACATACCATCAGAATTATTCTTCGTGTGACCTGCGTCTCGTCTCCGGTGAGGCCAGGTTACGACTGAGGATAAATTTGATGCTGGTTGCCTTCATTTACGTCGCAATTAAATGGATAGCTCTTCAGACTTACCTGTAGATAAAAAGAAAAGATTCTTCTTTGGATTGCCATAGTTGGTCATATTGATATTTACGGTCCCGAGGACGTAAACACAGTCAAATGAGTGAGTGGTTGGAGCAACGGTCGCCTGCACAGCGACCCGTCTACCGACACGGCCTAAACACACTGCGTTAGCTGACGTCATGGTGACAGTGGTGACGCTATGCTTAACACGTTGGGTCAGATGAGGTCCTGACGACATTACATAGTGATGTCACCATCATCGGCGAGCGGAAACCAGATGTCACACATATATCGGCTGTAGTAATTATACAGATAGTTTCAGCACTCTTATCAAAATTGATATTTTTCTTTTTCCTTTCATTTAGTAGAATAACGGGTCCTGAGGCATATTTTCAAAAGTATGGACTCTCCACGAAGTAAATACAGGCAAATGATTGCACGAGACACTCGTTCGCCAGTTTACATAAACGATCTTCCTCAAACGAATTCCTTCAGTAAAGTGAACATGGCTAAACATATACGAAAAAAATCATAGATATTACAAACACACACACACACGCACATGCGCGCCTGCCTGTCTAAGAGATGTGGTCCCACGAATTATAAAAATCGCGCTAGGTAAAATACAAATAGGTAACTACACACCCATCCACCCAGAGCAACAAATGCATAAGGCGCTCTTCCCGTAGCCACAAATAGTAATCACACAAACACAAACACACACACACACACACACACACACACACACACACATGCATAGTTTATCCTAAATATCGTAAGGCGTTTGTTGGAATTCCGTTCAGTATTTACAGTTGGTTAAAATGCTACACATAAGCAAACCATGTACATAACATCAACTTCTTTTAACGCACACGTTAAGACATTAAGGTACACACGCATGCGTTGCTATAAAGGATCTGATCTACTCTGTTGAATCTCCGTCCGCACATGCGCCCACTCACTTAAACGCACGCACAAACACCAAAAGTTACTCGGAAAAAGTGCGACATCTGTCGGTAAACAGATTAACTTGTTTAAGAAGCTTCAGACTTAAAAGCACAGTGGTTCAGAATCCATACACCTCCTCCAGGTCTGTCGCTACGAACTTTGGTAAGTGACTGCGCGTAGGTTTGTATGTAGCACACTCTTGTCATCCGAGACACTTTTCTGCAGTCATCCTCACAGTAAACATCTGACATACACACACAACTGTGTCCCTCCGTAAACCCATCGTTTAGATTTCAGTTCACTATTTGTGATCCTTTAATACTTCAGGCTTCTACTATAGTGAAAAACTCCTCTTTCTTTACGGAATGAAATTGAATTTCTTAATTCTTTTCCTGCGTTAAAGCTTTTTTGTACTTTATCACTTTTTTTCAGAAATGGCGCCTGTCTGACAGTCTTCATCTCTCTGTAATCTCCTGTAAGTTCTCTTATATCTCTAACGCCCATTATCTCTCCAGAGCAGTATTTCGTCCACGTCCTAACACACATTGCCTCCCGTTATAGCAATCTACCACTGGCATAACTTCAATTCTTCTCCCTCTGTTCAATGTGCTTCTTCAAAGCCCCGATTCATTCTTCTACAGGTTTCCTACATCTTCTTTATCTTCATTTATATTCTTGTCTTCTTTCTCTAAGCATTTCATTTACTTTTATTGACCGAAGTTTTTTCTTCTTTTATTGCAGTATCGTCTGACAAGTATCGTGTTTCCAACTGATTAGACCTTTACACTTTCTCATTCCTTCCCGCTGGTCCTCTCCCTCAGAGTCGCCTCTTCCTCCACCAGCATATCCCTCCTTATTATTTCTTTCATAAAGATCCCGATCACGAGCGCAGATGCCACTGTCAAGATCTGTTCCCAAAAGGGAGGAAAAAGATGGAGTGTCTCCCGTTCCTCAAGAGCTGATGGGTCTCTGCCTTTCGTGTTCGATGGTCCAAAAATCATACCATCATCTCTGAGTGTACTGAACCATGGCCTGCTGGTGAAGTCCTTCCTGCGTAGTGAGGTGGTTTAAGGTCCGAACCACATCGCAGAGGCACTGCTGGAAGTTCTCTCTCTGCTAAAAGGTGGTACCAGTTTGTCAGACTGTAGAATTCATGAGCAGGAGGAACATATATATATATTTTTTTTTTCCTCTCATTCTTTTGCGTTCACTGTGGTTGGTGTATAGCGGTAGCTTTTGTTTAAGTCGTCTAGATCCATTCATATTTCCGTTCCTGTATCATTTTGAATTAAGACATACTTTATTTTCTTATACTGTTGTAACTATTTTACATGGACCTGCAGACCACATGAATTCAGTTAATGTGTATTTGCGGAAGTTCAGTATTTGTGTCACACTGCATCAAGTGACCGAGCGTCAACATAATCTCAAAATGCTCTTCTGAAAATTCTTGCTCAGGACGCTGTTGAGAATTTACAAATGGCTTATCATTTGGGAATGAAACTTCAGATGATTAATGAGACCTATTACTCCTTTTTTATTTACATATTGGACATATAACCACGAGTCAATCAGCAAGGGAGAAGCTGAACAATAGCTAAGTTCCTGTCCATGAAAACTTAAATGGCTATGATGGAGATACTGACTACGCTATTCCTACAAGTGCAATATAGTCTCTGACTCTGGGAGCAGCTCTAGTGACTCGGAAAATAAAATAGCCCTCAATCGACGGAGGAGCACCCAAACTGAGATCAACACTGGGTAAGTGAAAACGGAGATGATAATACTACTGATGTCTCAGGTCCTTCCAGTCTGGTCACTGGGTTTGCAACCTCACCACGTATTCTTGTTGGACCAGCCATGTTGCCTCCATCACCTGTTTAAGGTTCTCGCTAGATCTGGCAAGCTCAGTCTCACTGAGATTAAAACAGGTGGGCCTGTTATATCTCCACTATGTAGCACTGCAAGGGATCATCTGGATTTTGTTTTAAAAAGATCTAATCAAAACTACCCCAACAAATGTGTTCAGAGTTTTTGCAACAGCTATTGTAAAGGATATATTCTTATAGACAAACTTTTACGCAGAACAAAATTATTGTAATGTTTGAAATGCACACACATATCTCTGAGAGAAAAGGAATTCTGTGCATATATTGGTATGAACTTGTCTAATGGGGATGAAGCCATTACCGAGCTGTAGGGACTACTGGAGTTCAATCCCTCGATCTCCATGAAGGCCATATAAGTCAGGTGGTGACAGTAAACCATTAAGCATGAATGCAGGTGAATTCATGATGGAATTCTAGGAATGGAATACATTAACACAGTGTATACCGAGGAAGACCATCAATATGGGTTGTAAAGTGTAGCTGTTTGCTAACAAATCAGGATTTGCATAGAAATTCGAGAGCTAGAGTGGAGAGAAGATTTATGCTGAGGAAAACCAACGATGTGAAATGGTGGTAAAAACTCTTGCAGGATATTCAAGGCAATCACCGTGTTAACTTGGTTATTTCTTTACGAGCCCAAACTCTTTCAAGAAGTAAAAGAACGGATCATATATATGCCACTTTGAACCCCACGAGGAACATCTAGTAAAGTAAAATATGACAAAATGATGAAGCGTTGGGGGCTAATGACTGGATTGCAATGGCCAAGGTATATTGGAAAGACAAAAGACCTGTACACTTGTTCTAGAAAAAAATCATGATTCAGATGCGTGGAAGTTACAAGAACAGAAAAGAATGACTCACTAAGCATGGTATCATACCTTATGACGTTGCTAGTCGAGAATGAAAGTAGGAAGTCTGTATACAGATTCGACTAGATCAAAGTAACGTATGAAAAAGAAAGAAAGAAAAAAAACGTGCAAATGCCCTTTTTTTTTCTTGTGTGTGTATAGGCCAGTGTTGTGTTGATACTACGCACAGAGGGTTGGTTCCACAGGAAACAGCTAGGAGATTTTCGCCAGGGTACATAGCGAACACTGGTAACTATATACTTCGAGTGAAATCAGAAAAATCGTCTTAAATAGCTTCTCATATCGAGATGAACAAAGTTTCGGATGAATCTGAATGCTTGTATCAAATCGCATCTTAACCTTCCCCTTTCTCGGTAAAATAAGTTAAAGACTTCTGGTCAGGAGTCATCTTTGCTTGACGCTGTGTTTCTTGATCACGTCTGTCTCTTCTTTCAAGTGTGGTGGCTAAAACTGAACACACTATTGAAGGTGAAAAGACAAAAGTACATTGTAAATAGTAAGGAATATTTCCGTATACTTAAATTCTAAAACCCAACCCATAAAATCCAAGAATTTTGCCTTTTTCACTACTATTATGTATCATCCATTTCTTTTCTTCATTCACCTTTTGTACCTAAACAAAATTCATACTGTCACTTGCCTTCATGTTTTCCCTTCCCGTGAGTAAACTTGACACTTATTAACAAAGAAATTAATTTACCATTTGTGAGCCCAGTCCACCATCCATCCATCACTTAGATTACGTCTCTTTAAAACTGTAGCCGTTCAGTTTTCGTTGTTGATATATTTCCCCAGTTTACTTTCATCTGCGAATATCAATATCTCACAACGCAGGTCACTGATGTCCGTGAGAAAGCGAACTCGTCTCCCTATGACAGCCCACCTCGCGTTACGTCTAGCCATTCTGAGACTTAACCATTAATCACTAATCTTTGTTTACTGCCCGTCTTTGGTTATGGAGCTTTATCGAAAGCTCTCGGAAAAAAGAAATGAGTAGATGACATCAGCAGCTTTACTTTCATCGTGCATAATGATTATATCATAAACTGAATCAAAAATATTTGTCACACACAAAGCTTTTAGTCAAAAGCCATACTGAGAATCGTTTATCAATCGTTCACTCTCAAAATAACCTACGTACACTCATCTCGAACGCTAGTTTCCATGAGTTCGCCATCAACAGACTTCAAGTTAACTAGGTGATTACCTCTGGGCAAACTTCCAGTCCTTTGGAACTTTCCTTGTAACGAGTGATTCACTGAAAAAACGCATTTCAAGGCTATGCTGGTTCATTATTCGCTTTATTCATTGTCCTCGCTTACTACATATCTCGGTCTGCCGTTTACCCACTTTGATTGCATTTTACATTGAAAACGTATCTTAAACTTCTTTGTCAATATGTCGTAAAGTATTTCCTCTCCTGACAAATGGAAATGACAAACAGAATGATAAGAAAATCAGAATTTAACTGAGTTTAAGTAATGGAGATTGCATTTAGATTGAAAGTTATATAATATAAGTCTTAAAAGTAATTGATTAACGGGTAATATTACATGCAAATGAAGACTGGTAAGATGGATGATATTAAGGTCAGAATACACCACCGAGAGGTATCACACCGTGACCACTTGGAGTTTCTTACTGCGCACAAAGTTTACATGACAAAAGAGACATATCTGTTATGTTCTAAGAGCAATCTGTTATGAGAGTTCATGATTTGTGCTTTCAGGCAATTTAGGAAACAGTACTCGATGCAGAGATATTATGTTTCCTTGGAAAAGGAGTTCACTGGTCTCTATTAATCATTCAACACGAGAAAACATCTGAAAATGAAAATGAAAGCTATATCAATATACAAAGGTACGATGAACCAGAAACAGGAAGCTCTGAAAACAACGTAGTTGTTAAAGTAGAACAAGGACTAAAGAGGCAAAGCGAAGAATGTGCCATAAAGGGAAAGACTAAAACATGTAAGTGCAATGAGAACGAAAACATTATGATAAGAAAGGTACACAAGGAAGTTATGAGAAAATCTGATTAATAATGCTAAACTTGAATAACGTTAATGGACATGCAAGCGGAAGAAAGGAGACTTAGAAAATGGATTTAGGAAAGGGATAAGGGATAAAAGGTAGAGGCGAAAGGAAGAACATTATAAAATGTAAGAGGAGATGCGAACGGTGGAGAGGAAACCATGCGTCGTTGAAGGAAGGTCGAGGAAGGGAAGACGTTGAGGGAGAGGAGGAGGTGTTCAAAGACGAGGGTGAGAAAGGGGAACATGAGTAAGAAGAAAGGAAGAAAGGAAAGATGAATAAAGAACGGGAGAAGAGGAAAGTGAGTCAGAGGAGGATAAACGTGTAGTGAATATGGCTAGGGTGAGTGAAGATACAGTATGGAAGGAAAGTGAATGAAGATAATGTAATGAGGATGGGAAGACGAATGTGGAGATCGTGAGGAGAAAATGAGGAGATGATATGAATGATAAAATGAGCGAGGAGTTGGATACATGAGGAGAGTGAGTTCTGAGATGGTAAGAAGTAGATGATGAGTGAGAACCTTTGAAAATCGTTAAGTGAGAGATGGTCAGGTGGGTTGGACGTGAGAAAAGGAGAGAACATAGGAAGATGGTGGAGTTACATAGATACACAGACCACATAAGACCCGATGTCCAAGCTAGGTGGTCTGGCGAGTGAGGATCATAGGGTGAATATGAAAATGGTGAGGAAATGTAAGGAAGGGACAGCCGCCAAGGAGATGAGGAGGAGGGTAAGGCCAACGACTGGGTGATTAAGAAAGGAAGATAAATGAGGAATACTGGGAGAGGGAAGGCGAACGAGGAGATGCTGAAGACGAGAACGTCAATAAAGGAGGTAAAGAAGGGAAGTATCAGTGATGAGACGGTGAGCAGACTTGAAGGCCATGAAATGGTTAACGTCAGTCAGATAGGCACAGGATCTGGGGGAACAGAAGCAAGGTATACAAGCAAACACGAGGACTGAAAATAATGCTGAGGAAAATTCTAGTGGATAGATTGGGGTAGAAAACGGAGAAGAGATAAGAGGAAGATGCGAAAGGAGGACTATAATAATCGGTAAGAGTATATGCGAATGGTGAAGAGGAAATCATTCGTCGTTGTAGGAAGGAAATAAGTGCAAATCTGTAACTCAGGTATGGAAATGTGTACAATATATTGAAAATCAACGCTAAAACACATTAAACATAAGAAACAAATTTTTGAGAGGAAAACAGTTTACAAGATGTATGAGAACAGAATAGTTGACTCGTTCAAGGAGAGAACCGCGCAGAAAAAAGTAAGAAAATAAAAGTATATTGAAATGGAGATTTCAAGCGTTTGCCTAACGGGAAACTCGTCAGAGAAAACGAAACAATGTTATCGATGTTTTCTTGATACACTCCATGAACTTTGACTCTCCACTCCAGAGTATGAAATAGTGAGCTTTTCTTATTTTCTTATTAGCAGCAGTTATGCTGCAGTACCGCCTGTGACTTTTGAAGGACACCACGATTTGCGGTCAAGCGTTCTCGTCATAGTGAACCACAGCATCTTAGCCTACTGGTAATAAACAGACAGGGACTATTGTCAGGTCTTGAAATTCTTTCCTACCTTAACAATATTGGATGCACTAACAGTCTAACTTGGAGTAAGAAGCTTTGTTGTAGGATTAAGTCAGTGACACATTACTCACGGACAAAGCAGCCCACATTATCCTGTGTAAGCAAATAATCTCGCGTTATCGCCCTCCATCTGCATAATATGTGGGTATGTCGCGAGTAAATACTCACCTTTGGTGAGGATGTACCTTCATCAGAAGATGGGAATAAAATCTCGTTGAAAACCTTTCACCTCAAGAAGTGCATCATCTTCCTGCTTCAGGATATAGTGCAGCCTTACGATACAAGAGCCCCTTGAATGGGGCCCCGAGATTATATAATCAAAAAAGCAAAAAGCCAATCTCACCACCTCATCTCTGTCACAGGAAAACACATGTTGTTATATATTAACCTGGGTGAGTGAGTTAAGATTTATCCTGAGGCAGTAATGGAAGAATATTGTTGCATTTGATCTTGCCCTACTGCAACAACAGCGTAAATGATCCCTGACAGGAGAAACTTCAGTTCCTCACCAACAATGTCTTATATATTTTTGCAATGGGCACCTGCCAATCGCCCCTTTTCGCCCATGACCGTCCCGTCGATATATACAAGGCATCTCTTCACAATGAAGTTTATGTTGATGAACATTTGTGTTTAGAAGTCAGTGTCTAGCGTTCGGTTGGTTAAAAACATCCCCCTGTTTTTTTCTAGAAGCCGATTCTCACCAGTCATCTGTGTACAGGAGACTTTGTTTTTGCAGTGGCCCTATTCCCTTACCAGCCACCTATTTAAAGTGGTTATCTGTCTCCTGATCTTATTTCAGTAACAGAGATGTGCTTTCAACTGCCGTCTTTGTACCAAAAAGCCATGATTATAGCAGGTCACTAATGATAATGGTAAGGAAACTTATTGCCCTTATTTCGAGTGTTTTGATGAATCCTGATTTTACTGTCTGGTATATCCCTGGAGGACTGAACACTGTAAGGAGGCAGAAGAAGCTAAAGGAAATTATCAAATCGACATCGATCAAAGCATAAAAACAACTGGACAAGTGACAAGTCGGTTATTTGATGAGGAACTTGATCAAGATTGTTGCCCAATATTCTACAACAACCAGTGTGCTCCTGTGAGATATTTCCAGTGGTTATTCTTCCGTAGTTGTTCTTGACTTCTCTTTTAACAAGTTTTAAGCATAATTTCGTGTTATGTCCCCTGGTTGTTCTATTCCCACATCTCTTGAAGAACTGTCCACTGTCCATATCATCGATCTCTTTCACAGACTTATGAGTTGTGATCAGTTCACCCGTCACTCTTCTCTCTTCCAAGACGGAAATATTTAAAGCCTCTAACATTTCCCCGTAACTCATCTTTCTTAATTCTGGTACCATCTTTTTTGCCCTCCTCTGGACCTTCTCAATGAGGTCTCTGTGATTTCTGATGTGCGGTATGTATATATGTATGTATGTATGCATTTTTGTATGTATGTATGTATGTATGTATGTAGAGGATATAATCCTGTCATCCCTACTCTGTCTTCAGTGATAACTTCACATAATGTTTATATTACGGTGTCCCAGGCCAAGTGCAGTGTCCTGGTGTTAGGTGAGGTGACCTGAGGTCACTTGCAGTGTCCCAGGGTCAACTGCAATGACCCGGGGTCAAGTACATTGACCCGGGGTCACCTGTATTGTCCCGGGGTCGGGTGCAGCGACCCGGGGTCAACTGTAGTGACCCGGGGTCAAGTACGTTGACCCAGGGGTCACCAGTAGCCTTCTGGGGCCAAGTGCAGCGACCCGGGATCAACTGTAGTGACTAGAAAAAAGGAAAGACCAATGTGTGTGTGTGTGTGTGTGTGTGTGTGTGTGTGTATGTGTGTCATTATGCATTCTTTTGCTTGGTAAAATGCACGGTGTTCACGAGTCATCATTAGCCTGTGACTAGCGCCAAAGGGATTGCCAAAGCACGCCTCAGGGGCTGTGGTGATTAGCGCAAATGAGGATAATCCAGGTGACCTGTAGGTTTTAACAGCTATAATAAAAATATCAGACGTGCGCAGTTAACAATCCAGCAGGAAGGAATGCCTCCCATGACAAACTAAAGAACAAGGTCGGGGGAGAACCTGGCATGTCCTCATTAGACACAATCTGCAGTTCGTGTCAACTGGGAAAGTTTGGTATGGCAGACTTATAAATTGTATCGTTTCTTGCATCATGTAATCATGGGGTAAAATCTCATATCCCCCTGTGTCTTGGGCGATATGTATTTGAAAACTACGTTGTATCTGATTTATCTTAATAGGCTGTTTATTTAGATTCGTGGTTAATCATTTTTTCGATTTTGGACTAGTGATCTGTATGGTGTCTGGGTATAACTCTATTGATAGGATTCGAGGAGGATATGAATTTGCCCACTTGTATCAAACTGCGACAAAGTTCTTTATTTTCAGATTCTTCATGATGTCAAAAAACGTCTGAATTTCTATGCTGGTATGAGGAATATGAAAAAAGAAATTACATGACGAAAAAATTAAGAAGCTTTGAATTATTATCCGTTTCGTTGAGGATTAGGAAAATGGACAATGCAAAAGGAAGTAGGTTAAATGCATATTCCCATCTCATTCATCATCATTGGTGTTCTCTTATTTCAGTATGTAGTAGAAATATATATTCTAAAAATCAGTCGTCTTGAAAAATGTCGTATTCGTGGAACGACCCACCTTCACTGGGTAGTGTAAGTGGGTATGTTTGCCCTGGAAAACCGCCCCTCGGTCTCTCAGACCCGACGCGTCTCGAAGTTCATTTGCTCCACGGGGTTCCCGTATGTGGTGGAACTTAAGAGTTCTTTCTGAACATCGCGAACGTGATACAGCACAAAGGAATGCATCTGCTGTATTGAATGATACATTGTTGCATAGAACTAAAGGAAAATGAACGGCTGTATTAACAAATAATCAGAAAAGAAATAAGCATAATGTAAGGCACCATACTAATACAAGGACTCAAGAGTACCCAGACCTTCAGCTTGATTAAGATGACCTACAGCTTCACTGAAGCTCGTCCTTCTCTAAGATTTATAGGAAGCTGAGGCTGGAACTGTAGAGAGCCCTGATCTTTGAAAGCATAAAGTCAGGGATCACCAAGAAAGAGCCGGTAAGAGGCTCAAAATGAAGGGTCATGAGCTTAGAAAGATAAACTACTAATCTCCCAAGAGGGAAGATTAGCACTGTAATAATTCCCAAGGCTCTGCTATGTAAGGCGGCTAAGAACTTCTGCAACAACAATATTCAGGGGACTTAAGACGTTACAATCAGGACCAGGAGACTTGAAGCTCGTTTCTGGTATACTTAGGGCACTGATAAAGAAGGGATGTCGCGTCAGGAGTCAGATAATTGACAAATTTCTCGTTATGTATAATGCATTATGATTAACGCGATTTGGGCTATGATGTGCGGTGTGCAAGTTACGCATTGATATATGATGTGTGGTTATATATATATATGTTTGGTCACAAACTCCGTGTGTTAAAGCTTTTTGGAGTGAATCGCCTGTGCGGTGGACTATAGTGCGACAGATGTTTCAGTGGAATGGTAATTAACAATGTGTGTGTGTGTGTGTGTGAGTTGTGTGGAGGACTATGATGTAGCACGTTTGTCAATGGTTCTTTTGGATACATGGTCAAGAGGGTGGACTGTTTAGACGTGGTTGGTGAAGTGGGCTGTGGTGTGTAGTATGTCTGAGGTGAGGTGGAGTGTAGTGTGTAGAGGTGTGTCAGGGTGTGGTGTGTGGAGACGCGCTACTTTTGCTCTGGGATGTTTTGGGTCCCAGCGTATCATGGGTACTGTGTCCCGTCATGGCGTTTGGGGAAAAGTGTTGGCGTTTCACCATTTTACCGTAGCTTGTGCAGGACGGAGGAGTTCGCCCTTCGGTCGTGACGATTCACCACGAGGAACTGCTGACGTACACACGTCATACTGGTTCCCATAAGGACCTCATCACCACAACACTATCACCAACCTTAGATTAGAGCAAGTTTCCCC